>OX465373.1:21232928-21448796 GCA_950004255.1 Mesopsocus fuscifrons | reverse complement strand
GGGCCGAAGCCAATACATCCATGTTGGAAGCGAAAAATTTTTCCGTTCCGCCGGGATTCGAACCCGGACCTCTCAGGACACAAAGCGGACCCCTTGACCACTCGGCCACTGAGAGGCACTTTGGCTATATTGTTTGTTGGTCAAGTTATTTTGGGCGAATTTTTTATTGAAAAAAACCACTTGATTATAAAATCACAACGTAGCCAGTTAGTCGTTAAAAAGACATTATATTTCAGAACAGTAAAGCATCATCCATTCCTTGAAAAATCCAGAAAAATTAAAAAAATTCAACCAAATGATCAAATCCAATTTTACGAAATGCAATTAGAAAATCACAAAACCGAATCATAGAGGTTCAATATAAAATCAATTATTTATCATCTAAAATGAAACACGAAGGGAGATCAGTCCAGTAAATTCAAATGATTAATATAATTACTAATGGACCCCCAGATCATATTTTTCATGGATAAATTAGGGAATAAAATATGAGCGATTGCTCGGATCATGGAATTCAAAATCCAAATCCAAAATACAAATACAAAGCAACATCTGCATCCCCCCATTGGCCTACCGCCAACCCCTGTCACTATATTAAATTACTATTTTTTAAATTAGTATTGTTTGGTTTAATCTGTGGTTTGGTTTGACAAATTATTTTATTTATTGGGAATAAAAAAATAGCTCGTATAGACGGATTTTCAGGGAATGGGTAAGCCACAATATAATCCGACCTGTTGTTTTCCGGATCATTTCTTGAGGAAATTAATTTTTCTGAAATATAAGAAGTCTTTTTAACGGCCGAATATAGCCGGCTGTGTTGTGATTTTACGATCGGTTAAGGGTCCGCTATACCTGACGGTGCATTTTTTGTCGTCCATAAGATTAACATTGCGGCGATTCATTTCCAAGGTTTACCCTTGGTGGGAAAGACACAAACTTTTGGCTGTACTGAGCTCTAACAATGTTCTAGTGCGTGTTTGAAGCAGATTTCCCATTTTTTTACTGGTTTTCGAGATACAGCACTTTTCTTGAGGTATGCGATGCTAGAATTTGCAAAACAGTTGCAATAAAAGAAACCAGTGAGAAATTGGGAAATCTGCTTCAAACACAACCAGAACATTGTTAGGGCTAAGTACAGGCAAAATTTTGTGTCTTTCCAACCAAGGGTAAACCTTGAAAATGAATCGCCGCTCGCAATGTCAATCTTATGGGTGGCAAAATATGCGTCGTCACGTATAGCGTCCTCTTAATTTTGGATCAATTTTTTGTTGACAAAAGTCATTCGATGTAAAATCGCAACATAGCTTGTTAATTTCGGCTGTTGAAAAGACGTATTATATTTCAGAGCATATCCAATATAGTTTCCTCATGATTGTCAAGAAAAAGCCGGTAAGAAACACTGAAACAGTATCATGTTCGAATTTGAAAAATAAAAATTAAAACTGTAAAGCAAGTGAGTCGTAGGTACTTACGAGTAAGTAGGGAAAATCGGGTAAAAAGCGGACGCTACTGTAAATTCAAAGTCTCCCTCACTTCCCCCAACCCCCCCCCCCCCCCCCCCAGAGGGAAAAACGTACCCACCCTTCGTTGTGCCTATTATTATTAATAACTAGGGTTCGGAATTATATTCCCTTAAAACCCTTAGAATATTCTCTTTCAACCCCTTAAATATTCTCAATATATTCCCTAAAATTGCCTTAAATATTCCCTAAAATATTCTCCTAAAAATCGGAATTTGTTAGTTTCTCCAATAATCCACTGTCGTAGGAGTGCAGAGCGGCTCGACTTTTCTTTAGGTATTATTTAAAAAACGCAATAAATAAACTTAATCAACAAGCTACCACTTCAAGAGTCAGAATGCGAAATGCGAATGCGCCTTGTTGACAAGGGGTGGTTGAGGCGAGTTCTATTTATAAACGTAACTGGACCTACCTGCTGGTACGGCCAGCGTGCCTACCTACCCCTGGCGGAGTTCATTGGCCGCACTTAAACCTTACATCCATGCCATGTCAGAGTGACAATGGCCTAATCTCATGTTAATTTCGCTACACTGACCTCTGACATTGCTTTTCACTTATCAATTTTTGTTTTTCTTGCACTCAGTTTGTTCAAAAACACCTAAATATTCCCAAAAACTACAAAAAGTCTTAAATATGCAAAAATATTCCCTTTCCCTCGAAATATATATTTATATTCCCTATAAAACTTGGTGGGTGGGGTCCATAGTTTCTGAAACACCTAAATACTAAAATTTGAAGTATTCGAAGCTAAGGAAAAAAATATGCATTATATATCTTTTCCGAACCCTATTAATAACAATAAATTAGCCCCGAAGAGGGGGAACCAGGCTCAGCGGCCTTCCGCAATTACTATTCATTCCACCTTATGGAAACTGAACTTCTCATCAACTGATAATTAATCAACTTTTCCTCTGCTATTTCCAAGATGAAATACCTTCGTAATTAAAATGAAATGACTCTTTTTCAGTTATTTATTATTTATTTCGAAAAATGGTGGACGTACCGAGACGTCTACTTCTGCCAGAGTACAAATAATCTCTCTCTGTAAGAACCATTTCAATTCGCTCGCTTTTAGAGGGAGTTCGGTCGGTTTTCGAGGGTCGGTCTCGCTATAGGGAGGTTTTTGTTATAAATCTTTGGCGAAACAGCCCTATATGTAGGTTATATAGTAGGGCCGGAGCCTATAGCTGAGGGTTGGGGGGGACAAGACCAGCAACTAGACCGTTTTCAAGAACTATCCATTGTGCTCAGCTGGCAGCACTACCAAATACCAGCTCCCCAGCCATCGAGTAAACGATGGGAACCTACAGTTTTAGGTGGGTTCCGAACCACCACAGCCTCGATAGGTATACATTTCACTTGACATGCTGAACATATCAGAGGTGAATGCCGAGCAGAAAAACTTTTTGATAGGATCGGGATGGAACCGGTGTGACCCGGCTCTCACTGCTCCTCAAAAGTCGACCATTTAGTCCACTGGGCTATCGAGGCCGCTCAGGGCCGGAGCCTACTAGGATACAGGGACCCATGCACCTTTTCGTACCCACTGCACACAAGGTTGTGGTTTGGTAACAGCCAGAGCTGGGTAGGCCCCAAGTCGGGCAATTTTCAACAGAAAAAGTCTTAATAAGTCGGGATTAGATGCTTGGTTCTCTAGTTCTGTGCCGTGCCTGTGCCGCATACTATACTCGCAAACCACCGTTGTGGCTCAAAAAAAGCCACAAAAGAAAAACCATTTTGAATCGTACCTACAATTTCATTGCTGAAAACAAAAATGACAATAGAGCACAAAGCGTTGAGCTATTGAGAGGTTCATTCTATAAATTGGTGCAATCGGTGTGACAGGTAGATTTCCTGCTGAAATTGAAAAGGCTGTACGAGGTCGGAAAAGGCAGTTTGTACGGCAATCAAATGACGTGCTAATCGCGCAAACAATAACGAGCATGTCCAACATGCTCTGGATTTACTGCCTCGGATGTTGAGGCAGGTGCAAATGGTCAGCAATATTCACTGCTCCAGTGGCGGCTTGTCAAAAATTTCCCAGAGCTTGGTGTGATTTTAATATTCAGCACTCCAGTGGAGGCTTGCCTCAAACTTTCCAGAGGTTGAAATGAAGCTACTTTAGGCTGAATTTCACCACCTCACGATAGTGCCTTTTAACGTTCGAATAGCTATCGATTCGAAAAAGCAGACATCCTCTCGTTAGGTTTTGTTGCGTCAATAGAATTCGCCTGCTTTGTTTACGTCACACTGAGAAAAATATCTTGTTGTGCCACTGCAGAATTCCTGACTGAAATTGTGACTTCACGATCAGCATTGCTAACGCATCAAGAAATTTCTTGTTAAACTCTTCTGTTTGAAGCAACGAGACCTTTTTCCAATAAGAAAAAAAAGACCACGAGAAATCGTTCGATTCGAGACAGAGCATCTATTCCATTGTTGCAAACTGTCAAGACATGGCATACAGGTCTCCGAAGTGGCGGTTACAGAACTGCTTGCTGTATGTGTTCAGCTGAGACGAAGTTAGTCAGACCTTCTATTTGGCTGTGAGAGAACACCTTGCCAATGGTGCAAAGCAAACTGCTTGGGTGATAGAGAACGTCTCGCCAGCAATGAAAGGCAGACTGGCTGCTTTGGAGAGAACGTCTTGCTAACAGTGGCAGGTGACGTATATAGGTGTAACAGAGAGTCTAGTTAGTAGCGACCGACTACCTGTTCAGCCTGAAAAGATGGGCTAGCTGAATTTGACAGACTACCCTGTCAACTTAAAGAGATGTTCTTGGTGCCTCCAGTAGATTTCTTGCTTTTGTCCCTTTCCTTCAAGTAGCTTTCTCACTGCCTCAATAACCTTCCTCATTGGCTCGTAGTAGCTTTCTCATCGCCTCAATAACCTTCCTCACTGGCCCCAAGTAGCTTTCTCATTGGCCGTAGTAGCTTTCTCATTGGCCCTGGTACCTTTCTCACTGGCCCTAGTAGCTTTCTCATTGGCCCTAGTAAGCTTTCTCATAGCCCTACGTAGATTTTCTTACTGCACTGAAAGGAAATCTATTGGTTGCTGGCAGTTCATCTGCTTGTGTCAACAAGGCCTCGTACTACCATACTGGTTGCGGCTGTAGGTATTCTTAGGGCCGGCCCTATAAGAATACCTCATCCCCGTGCAACCAGAATGGTAGTAGCTGAACCCTCACCCTCACTCTCTCAGTAGCCTGTGCACCGTTACTTATGCCTATAGATACACACCAATCAACTGCGAGTCGTTTGAGCAGATCGCAGTGTACTATAAGAATATAATAGCGAGGCCTCAGAGGGTGAGGGTGGGGGTTCGACCCCCACAGGGTCGTTGGTTGTGCGAGGCATTTTCCCAAGCAGATGCACGTGCAGTCACCTGTACAAACCAAACAAGATATCAATTATATCGGCTGACATATTTATTGACAAACTGCAAAATGAATAGAACAATTATTGAAAAAATAGAGTATTACCTTCGAGTGATGGCACATTATTTTCGTGTGTGTTTCTTCATGATTATTTACTGGGGAAACTCTTCGATATTTATTTGTTATGGAATATAATATAGGTACCTACTTAGGTCTCTTCTTATTCGAAACTATACTGGGCTATAGTGGTGTTACGATCGAGTAAATTTGGACAAATATTTGACTGATATAACGAACTCGACTGTAAAATCACAATAATAAGTGACTCCGACCTGGTGGCCTTCCATATTCCTTTCTCTCCCCTTACTGTCCAACCGTAGTCCACGAGGGAAGGGAGCAATTTGAAGGCGGCAAGGTCGGATGTGTCTTCAGTCTTCACCCACTGCAAAGATAAAAATGATCAATAAATAAGCAAGCAATTTCCATTAAGAAAGCAGCATTTCACAGTGGAAGGCATAAAGGCAAGCTACTTTGTGCGACCATTGGACCATTTATTTCACTATTTACCTTATTGCACACCTACAGGCAGAGATAAAAAATATAAAGAAACACAACTGTGCATGTGGTGACCCTTAATTTGAATTACCTTGTGCCAACAGTAGGTTGCTACCAACTTGACGACGCCACTTTAAGTCTATACGTTTGTAAACTTGGCAAGAAATATGCTTAAGGGTCTGCTCGCCGCTCGGAACTTTAAACTTATTGGCGGCAGTAATGAATCATCAGCTACAGGAGACCCTTAACACACTTACATTCCAACTCGGTAAGGATCGCCCTGATTTTGGTCCGTAGTCAAGACGGTTACTGGCGAGAGCCACTGCACGCTGTTTGAACTCAGGGTATCTCTCGTTCACAGCATTAGTGAGCGTGGGGTAAGCCGCCTTAAAGTCAATTCGTAGCTGGAAACAGAATAACAAGTACCTAGTTAGTATTCGGCCTTTTTTTAACAAAATTTTACGCGTGTTTTTCTTTTACGTCCATTTCACAATAGGTTATGAAGAAATTTTTGGAAAATTATTTGTTTTAAAATTTTAATTTCTCAGAACCCAAGTATTTTAGTAATAGAATAGGTAATTCCAGAAACCAGTTGAAATATCCAACAATTTCTCAACAAAATGGGCATAAAAAAACATCAACAGAATTGTATTTATTTCATTTTGATTATAAGGCCAGGGGACTGTTAAGTAGTCCACAAAGCCTTTCTCATTGGGCCGAAGCCTATTAAGGCACATGTGTGGTTAGACTTGATGATGAAATTGGTAAATATTGTATTACTTTGGTACTTACCAATGAAAACATCCGCCGCGTCACCGTATCCGATGCAGCACCGAATATCTTTCACTTCCATTATGTTCTAGGACTGCACTTCAACACAAACAAAAAATTCACATACCTAGGTACCGTTTAACAACTTCACAGTCCGTGATCAGTCGCAACTGACAGTATCCCGCGCGATTTTGCCATATTTCCCTACAGTGAGAAAGACGCTCCCACAACAAGAAATCTAGAGAATCAGAAAGAACGCCTTGTTCAGCTGATAAGGGATTCTTCGTAATCCAACCAGGTTTTTTGAAATTGCCCTGACCCAGCAAAATTAAAGGAGAATCTAACAAGTCATTCTTATTCCATTAAGGTAGATTTTTTTCATCTATTTCGAGTAACACGATTCCTTGCTACACAACAGGAAATCTTCCCACACCAATAAGACTTTACAAGAAATCTCTTTGCGTCACACACAACCTTTTTCATGACGCATCAGCTTATTTTCCATCTATTTCTTGTAACACGATTTCTTGCTATACAACAAGAAATCTCTTTGCGTCACATAGCCGAGGTCAGAACCAAACAAATATTGGTAGGGGGCAGTGACCTATGAACTATGAAGTTTCATATGTGGGCTTCATATCACCTGTTTTCTTAGTGGTGGCAAGGGATGGGGGGACGGGGGGTGCTGCAGTATATAGAAGCAGCGGAAAACTGCATGCGTGCAGGCTATACAGGCCCAGTAGGGTATAGGTACCTACATCAGTTATTTTTTTATACCTTGTCCCTCCTAAAAGAAAGGGTTAAAGTATAAAACGCCTGGATTTCCAGCTAAAATTACATGTTTAGAAATTCACCTGGACTATAAAAAACGTTTTTGAAGAAATAATCTTTTAGCAGTTTCTTAAAAATCAGTATAGGTATAGGTAGGTACACTACTTGTTGGTGATGTAGGCGTACCTACCTACCTACTATTCGGAATTTTCGAAGTGGCCCCCAATTTCCTATTGGATTTGCCAACATCCTATACGATGTGACAATGTCAATAATGCCATTCCACATGCAATTATTCATTTCCTTCCTATATTCAAGGAACTGCTTATTTTCGACTAAATTCACCTCTTAAATTACTTCCTTAACAGAAATGACCCTACAAGTTAATATTTCTTATAAACCAGCGACATATTTTGCCTTGTAGAAATTATGGAATTAAATTCTTTCCAATCAGACTTTTTGAACTTTTAAATTACCCGCGCGAACCAATTCTATTTGCCACAGAGAGCACGTCTCAGTGGAAACATCATACGTCTCATACTCAATTAGACTCTCTCTTTACCACAGAAAGGCTGTCTTTGTTGTGACGTCACGAGGCCAACAAGAAAGCGTCACTGAATTTGAAAGACGGTGTCATTACCACGGACAGACCATGTTAGTGCAGTGGCAAGGTTGACTGTTTACCACGGAATGATCGTCTTGTTGAGAAGTCAATAAGACAGACTATTTACCGCGTATAGCCCATGTCATTGCAGCCGTGAGAGTGCCTCTTCACCACGGAAACATATTCTTATTGAGAGGTCAATAAGACGATCTGTTTCTACGGCGACACCGCGTCTTCTTGGAGCACAGGGGTCCATCTTATTGGAACGGTTACCTCATTATCGCAATGAGAGTAATCTAATTGGATTTTTTTAAACTCGATTTTAAGCAGATTTCCCTCACTAACCCAAAAAGATGCTTATTGTGTCAACACGGCACTGCTTAACAAGATTTTTCTTTCTACTTCAAATAGAAGTTTCTATTAGAAACAACAAGATTTCATCAACAAGGCATTTCTTGTTGGCCATTTTTTTCAGTGCAAATTTATTTCAACAATTTCAATCTAAAAGTGGAAATAAACGTGAAAAACCCCTATTTTTTCGGAGAAAGAAGTTAAAATGTTGATTAGACTACATTAGACTACACCAAATGAGTCGCAGGTATGAAAATTATCGTTTTCGCTAACGCACGGAAAATCCACTCGAAAGCTAACGAAACGGTAACGGTGCATGGTGAAAACCGTTAACATTTTTTACCGATACGATAGCGCTATCGTGTACACGATAGTCTTCACGTTAAAGTGGTGAAATCCAGCCTTAGACTTTCAGTAATATTCAGGACTCTAAATAGTAGAGTTTTGTTTCAGAAATTCTTCAGCTTTATATGTGATTCTGATGTAGAATTTCAGTTGTCTCAGCTTTGAGGAACTATATGATGTAGAATTGCAGTAATTTTCAGAACTTCAGTGGTGGTTTGTCTCAAATTTACCACATTCTCAGTGATTCTGGTGTAAAATTTCAGTAATAATAAAATTATCACTTGTCTCAGACTATACAAAGCTTGATGTAATTCGAAGGCGATGTAAATCTTCAGAAATATTTAGCACTCTGGAGGAGGCAGAGCTCAGGCTCAGGATAGAAACAGTCAGCACTCCGGTGGCGGTTCTCTTCAAACTGTTTAGATATTCTACTGTGTTTCAAAAAAGGAGCCAGTTATTACTTAGACTTAGATGATTTGGATAAAATTAAGATAGGTATAAAGCAAAGGGAACCATCTAGGTATATTTTGTAAATACGTAGGTATAGGTATAGCTTACTTATAGGTATAGGTATATACTTATAGGTATAGGTAGGTATATTATATACAACATAAAACCAACATCTAGATATTAATAACTAAATCAGCCATAGTAAATGCCAATTTACCTGTAAAGAACAATAACTTCGTTCTGTGTAGGAGTCGCCACTGGTTTCGTTCACCTCGGTAATAGTGCTAATTTGGAGTTGTACAATCGTACTGACACTCTCGCAGGATATAAACTACACCAGATAGGCTACTCTACGTCCCGAGTCCAGAGATAGCCCCTACCACACCCCTACGTACCCCTCTCACCCTCTCTCATGTAAATTTTAACATCCTCACTCCTCTCGCGTCAGCAGTAGAAAAATCCGGCTCGAAGGACCAAAAATAAACAGAAAACCTACATTTGTTCTGTTTGTTTTTATTCAGGGAAATAATTTATTTTCCTCATTTTCTGGAGTTGAAGAGTACTCCCATTTGCGCTTGTATTTAATTTGTGGCATGTGTAGGACAATTTGACACTTGCTATTAACTAAACTAGCTAGCGTAAAGAGTTTGCTTTTGGCGCTCTCGTGACCATACTGAAGCAACTTAGACCATGGTTACCTATTAAGTGGGTGACCTCCGAAGTAAAACATGTATGTACCATAGTGGCTTCGCACGTAATAAACAAATAAACAATAAATAAAATATATAATGCTGTAGGTACAGGACAATATATCTACCCACGAGGTACTACCTCGATTCGAAATTGTGGACCAATAACCAGATGGTCCTTCCAACTTTTTTTGTTTTTTGTAACGGCCAGTTTTTCAAAAAGGCGAAGAGGCCATTTGATGCAAGTTAATGGAAGCTTCATAAATAAGAAGTCCTGACGGAAAAAGAGAGAGAGAGATTGAAGATTACGGGTCAGTGTCAATGCACTAGATTTATTGGCAAATACACCCCCGAAACCCACCCCCTCTTGACTTCTTTCACAAAAACCAAGTCTGCGACAAGGGCGGATCCAGGCGGGGGGAGAGCAAAATCCCTTATTCCCGAGCCATATAAAACAAAGCTAAAAATAATTTTAATAAAACAACAAAGGAAATTGTTTCCCATCCAAAAAGAAACCCTATTCTGAAAACCTACCTATTATATAATAAACCCTGGAAGGCTTTAGAAATCAGCCCCTCCAAAAAGTTGGTCTTTATCCGCCCTTGGTCTGTGAAATGGTTAATCTTACTTTCCAGAATATATCGGGTGTTCTATTTTCGTATCGAAACGGGGTTAGACTTTTTTGGTGAAATTTCATAGGGGTTCGATCCTTCGGAAGTAGGTACAGGTACTCGATTTCAATCGTTCTTGGAATACCAAAAATCGAAATTTATTTCATGAGATAAGTACCACGTGAGAAACGGAACCAGGGTAAGTTAAGGGTCCGCTATACCTGACAGTGCATTTATTGCCGCCCATAAGATTAACATTGCGAGCGGCGATTCATTTTCAAGGTTTACCCTTGGTTGGAAAGACACCAAATTTTGCCTGTACCTAGGCCTAACAATGTTCTAGGGAATGTTCGAAGCAGATTTCCCATTTTTTAACTAGTTTTCGAGATACAGCACTTTTCTTGAGGTATGCGATGCTAGCATTTGCAAAACAGTTGCAATAAAAGAAACCAGTGAGAAATTGGGAAATCTGCTTCGAACACTCCCTAGAACATTGTTAGGGCTAGGTACAGGCAAAATTTTGTGCCTTTCCAACCACGGGTAAACCTTGAAAATGAATCGCCGCTCGCAATGTTAATCTTATGGGCGGCAAAAAATGCACCGTCAGGTATAGCGTCCTCTTAAGTAAGTTAATAGTTCTGCATGTGATCCAAAATTATAGATTAGACTTGTCTATTATTCTCTATCATCCTAAGTAGACAGACACTTTATTATAGAAAGAAACAGTGTTCTTGTCTCCTCAACAACAGGCTAAGAAGACTGATGGAGGGTATAAGTAAACAGTTGTTACTGGGCCATCTCACAAAGTTAACCGTCTTTTTTTCGTAAGGTGACCCTATCAGACCCTTCTCTTATACACTAGCACCCTCTTCTTAGCCTGTCATTTAAGAACACAAGAACACTGTTTCTTTCTCAAACAAACTGTTGGGACAGATACAGGTCTGATCTTAAATTGGTTTTCAACTCACTGTTGGCTCTTAGAGAAGTAATTGAGAACTAATCACGGAACAAGAAAAAGGACAAGAATTGAATGAGAAGAGCCCTATGACTTTTAACTTCTGCGTCCTATCAAACAAAAACCTAAAAAAAAGTTCCCTGTTGGTTTAGAGTTAGGGTTAGGTTTAGGAAGGGTAGGTTCTCCCGACACCTGCTTGACTTCATGCAGACTTCTCCCGGAGAGAGAGAACCCATTTTCCGCTCCGTATATTCCAAAAATTATTTGTTTTGTGTCCTTTTCGTTTGATTTTGTTGTGTTCCCTGAATATTTGATCCTTTTGTGTACATCCGAAATCAAGATGTTATCATTTCGGGTTTTCCCTATACTGTAACGTTTTAAATCCGTTTTTGTAACAATTTTGCCAGTGGTGGCAAAATATTACCATTTTGGTTTTTATTTATAAACAAATATCCTAAATTGATTAATCGAAATCGAATCGAAGTAGTTCGATAATTATATAAAAATTTATATAAAAATTTTTTACATACTTAGCTTAGCTAATTATTCCACACACACATGAACGATTAATTTCTAAGTAGGACTGATATAATTAGTAGCCATTTTGCATTCTATCTGCGGAATCTTCCAAGGCTACACATTTTCTTTCACCTGTTGGAATGGAATTCTCTTCAAATATGAAATTTTTAAACTGGATAACCCCAGGTATGTCTTTAATTGTTAGAAGGTTGCCGGCTCTTTTCTTGTGTGCGGGGAAGTGGTGTGCTCGGGGGTTAGACAGATAACTCTGTCTGACTTCCGAGCCTAACCCTGCCTCGCGCCGAGAAAGGAGAGGGCATCCCTCTAATTCCAAGTCAGATCCTCCCTTAATTTCATTTTTATTAGTCTCAGGACCTTAGTAATTTCCATTTTATACAAAAATTTCCCAAAAATCTAACAATTTTTAGCACCAAAATGTGCTCGGTGTTTCATGTTGAAACAAGAAAGTTCAATGTGTGTGTGTGGAATTTTAGCTAAGCTGGGTGCCTCGATGGGGGCTTAAGTCCATAAGGGCGGAGGGGCCCGCCAACCCCCTCAGATGCCTTCCCCTTTGGCTACAATGAAGATTTAAGAAAAACTGCTCACACCACCACTCTGCGCCCTCTGATACTCTGATACCACGTGATGTTCTGATGCTGCTATAACGAGTGGATCATTATCAATGTTACACCAGTCGCGTGCCGTCGACGTTACGACGTTTCGTATTCGTGGCGACACTGCCGCTCATCCGTAAAATGCGCGGGAGACGACGCCATGTTGGTTTTTTTTTTCGCTGGTCCGTTGGCTCGTAAAATGTCTCGTGAGTGTTGCGCTATTTGTGGGAACACATATAATAGTGTATCGTCTTTAAATCGCCACTTGAAAAAAAACCATTCGATTCAGCCTCCTCATCGTCACCTGAACAGGGATTTTGAGTGCAGTTTCTGTTCAAACAAATATTCGACGAAGGTTATTTTGAGGTCGCATATTTTCAAGGCGCACCTGATTTTACCATCATGGTAAGTAGAAAACATTACAAATTACGCCTTTGTGTAAACCTACATCATCACCAGGGGGCGGATTTTGCATATTTGCATGTTTTTTATTTTATGCAGACTTCGTATTTACACGTTTCAAAGCCTGTAGAGCCCAAAAATAACCAAAATCTTTAGTGCATATTTTGCATGTTTCGGGATTTTTTTCAATAAGTGCATGTTTTAGATTTTAACCGCATGTTTATGCATAGGTATCAGACTGACTCAAGTTAATTTCCAATAATCGGAAAAATATTTAGGTATGTCCACAAAATAGCCACTTCTGTTAATTGCGTAAACCCCGAGCATGTCTGGTTGAATTTACAAGATAAGGATTCTATTTTGGGATTACTGGGTACAGGTATTTGTCTTGTGAACACGCTAGGAGCCGTATTTTTGAAAAATAATTGGTTTTGACTATTTAATAAAATATCAGGGTCTAAAATCTCGGTCGAGTTCGTTAATGGGGGAAATCGGACGAAGGGGGGGGGGGGGGGGGAAATGGGGGGACTTTTTCGAAATCTGGTTTTTTGTATAACTCCCTTAATATTGCAACTTATGAAACGTAGTTTTCTCTGAGGGTCGTCTAACAGTACTACCTACAACTTTTCTTTGTAACGTTTTTTGATCCCACCCTTAATGGTTGAATAAGGGTGGAAAAAGGGGGTTTTGCGCACAAAAAAAATCATAACTTGTGTCCTAGGGGTGTTATCGAGTTCTTTTGTTTTGTAATGCATTTGCCTCAATATTACCTACAACTTTTGTCTGAAAAAGTTTTTCGTCCGACGCACCGTTTAGGCAGGGGGTGGGGGGTTGAATTTTCAAAACGTCATAACTCACTTATTTAGTGAGATATTGAGTGTATTCTTTTTGCTATGAGTTTCTATTAATAATATCTACAACTTTTGTCTGAAAATGTTTTTTGTAAAATCACTTTCATTTTCTTGTTAACGGCCACCATACATTCTCGACGAACTCCGCCAAAACCACTGTGCGAAAGTAAATATTCGACAAAACTAATGTTTACATTTTAGTACAACCGGAGACTGGTAATTGCAATATCGTATTGATTGTGTCTACTCTAAAAGCTAAACATAGTGTGCTATTTGAACGCGAAACGAACGAGTAAAAGTAGGACACTATGTTTAGCTTTTACAGGAGAAAAGTAGAGAAATGCTGTTGAAATTACCCACTTCCGTAAGTGAAATAAAAATTACCAAAATGCAACATGGCTACGGTAAATAGTACAAACATTTATCAAGCTTTTCTACTAAATGTGACGATAAAATCATACTGTTTTAGTCCGAATCGTTACAAAAAAATATTTCAAGTGAGGTAGGTAAGTAGTGTTGTGTTTTCGCGATCTGTCAAAAAACATGTGGGCTGGTAGTTGACTGTTTAAAATCGCTCCTGTGGGCTTATGCAAAAATACAACACTACCTCACGACAAAGAGTCTCAGGTTTACATCCCCCTATAAACACTTTCCACTCGCCCTGTAACTTCGGAGTAGGGCTTGAAGTACTTAGCATTGCGAACCAAGTACATGTAGTCGAAAATAGCGAATGTATAGGTATTCAGCCTTAAGGGGGGGGGGGGATGAAAGTTTAAAACTCAATTCCTCCGTTTGTTATTGTAGATAATGCAATTGGATCAACTGAAAATCTTCTTAACCGTCTTTCTAAATGATTTTAGACTGCTTTTAGTTGATTGAAGTAATCTTCGAAATCTACCTACGCCTTTCGGGGCTGCCGAAAGGGATTTTTTTTCAAGTGGCGATACACTATTATATGTGTTCCCACAAATAGCGCAACACTCACGAGACATTTTACGAGCCAACGGACCAACGAAAAAAAAAAAACCAACATGGCGTCGTCTCCCGCGCATTTTACGGATGAGCGGCAGTGTCGCCACGAATACGAAACGTCGTAACGTCGACGGCACGCGACTGGTGTAACATTGATAATGATCCACTCGTCTGCTATAAGTCGTCTTTACGCTCGAGCTTGACAGATCTCCGACTCTTCGTCTCCGGTCATCAGCCAAATCGTCAAGTATGTAAACTTTCTTCGCATAATATTCTCAACTTCTCAACTTCTCAAAATTCCAGTAATACCGTATGTAGGCCGTAATAATTTTTTTAGATGTAAATTATAGAGACTTCTAGCTCTTAAATACTAGAAGTGGCGTCCAACTTTAAAAGTCTTCGGACATAAGTAAAGTTTCTTTCATAATTGAGACTACCACATAGGTAGTCCAGGTGCACCTGTAGACGTACTTAGGTACCTAATTATTTTTCTTATTTTCAGATTAAATCAAGGTATGTTCTCGGAGTGCAGCTATGTAGCAGGGTGAACTGTCATCTTAAGTTATATATAAAGAATACTGCTCCATTTCCCCTGCTACCTAGCTGGCACTCTGATTTCTTTTCTTCTTTTATCTCAAAAATTTCAAGTAACTGGATATTGATTATCTAATTATTTTTAAACAAAAGCAAAGGTCTGAATATCAAGCGTCAGAGTTCACTTATTATTTTTCTGTTGTATTATACAAATCTTGTTCTGCTTACAAACAATTCAGGGCCTAGCCTAGCCTCGATATCTGTACTCATTGTCTTGCAAACTTAGTATGCTAGTTTTTCTTATTTTTTTTTTCCTCATTAGGGATATTGCCCTGATGGTTTGGGTCTCGAATAAGCCATCCAGGATTTGTTGGCCCCTGTAACGGTAAAAATCCGTAAAGAGCGTCGATACCTTACTTTCTTCTTCTTCTTATAAATTAGTCTTCTTCGGCTGTTCTATCTCCTTAATTTCGTCTTCTAGTCTGGAACTCTTCCATTTATTATCTTAATATGCAGTGGTCAATCGAAAAAGGTGGTCACATTTATTTTATTCATTGCTCATCGAGCAAAATAGCAGGAAATATTTAAATAAAAGCTAAATAGCTCTCACAAAAATGGAGGGCTTGTTAAAAGTTACAGTTTTTTTTGTTGTATGCAGAACTGTTAAAGTATAAGAAAAAGAGTTGAGTAGGTGGATAATGGGAGCCTAGTGTGTGACTCATGCGTGGGTGTGCCAAAGCAGACCTAGGCATGTGTTGTACAGTTGGGCTCGTATTATCCCTATTAAATCCCTTCCCCTTAAAGTTATTATGCTGATTCTCACTCGGAGAATCAGACCCCTATCTTAGTGGTTATCCACTGGATATGTAGGTGCGAGCTGCATTGGCTGGAGCCATATGCATCTCACACGTAGATATCAACCCATGTTAAAACCATGTTAAATGAGCAGCTTAGATATATATATTATATCTTAGATAAATTTTTCATTGTCATAGTCAGTTAGAAAAAATTACAAACAACAAATAATTTAAAAAATTAATTCTCTCAAGGTCGACGAATAAAAAATAAAATAAATAATTTTTTTTTGAGGGTAAATTCAAATTTAATTTCAAAATTAAAAGTAATGTAGTCTCTCGAGTCACAAAAAATTCAATAATTTTTTTTTTTTGACCAAAATAATTCAAATGTTAAAAGGTTCATGTTTCCCTGGAGCTTCAAATTAAATCAATTTAGTCATCAATAACGTTTAACAGAAATTATAGGGTCCTCGCCAATTTGTATGGTTAGCGATAACGGGTCACAGTATGTAAGTAAAGAAATGAAAAAGTTCTGTGAGGAGTTTCACATCAAGCAAAGGCTTATTCCGAAGTATGACCCTATGTGACCCCGCGGAGAGAAGTATTCAAACAGTAAAGAAAATTTTGGCTATGTTCACTAGTAATAACCAACGCTCCTGGTGTGAATTTTTACCGCACGCCTTGTGGGCAATAAATACCGCTGTCAGTGAGGTGACACAGTTCTCACCTTACCAGTTAGCCACCGGCAGAGTGCCCAGGTCGTGTTTTGAAATGTCTGCCCCCGTGGCAGGTGGTAGCGCAACGCCCTTTGATGCTGGCACATACATGGGTACTCTGACCGGCGAGATGAACTTGATCTGGGAAAGAGTTAAAGTTTGTGCCGAAATGGCCAGTAAGCGACAAGCAAACTACTATAATTCAAGGCGAAGAAATTGGGTGTTGAAAGTAGGAGAAATGGTATGGCGAAAGGCTTTCACCAAGTCCTCTGGTCCGAATAGGACGACCAGTTCCTTTGAACCTAAGTGGTTAGGTCCATGCATAGTGTCAAAAGTTCACTCAGATAGCCAAGTCCAGCTGAAAGCCTTAAATGGTAAAGACCTCGGTCGCTGGAGTGTCCCAAATCTCAAGGCTTTTATTGAATGAATTCTCATTTTCTATATTCCTATACTATACAGAAAAGACTGTAGCGAAATGCATTGGTGCATTATTGGAGACAGTGTTGTGTTGAGTACAGATATCTGAGTGGTTGCTGAAACATTCCTTCTGTGTAATAATAATTGCCACTCGTTGGGTAGTATTGATTCCGTGGGAAGAATTACCCCACTTTTCTAAATGTTACAAGTTCGGTACCAAGATCTATTAATTTTGAATTTAATATTTTTCAAGATCTATTAATTTTGAATTTAATAATTTCCAAGATCTATTAATTTTGAAATTAATAATTTCCAAGATCTATTAATTCCGAAGGTTAATACCCTATCAAGATCTATTAATTTTGAGATTTCTCATTTATAAAATAACCTGCTAAGATCCTTTAGCTCTTGAGGTTGATATTGTTCAAGGTCTATTAATTCTGGAAGTTAATGCTTCCCAGGTCTTTTATTTCAAGATCTATACTTTTTGAGGTTTCCTCAGTTTTTTTTTGAATTGTTTTGTGATTTGAGCAAAGAGTTAAATGTGATGCTATAGATGTTGGCTCTCCAACGGAAGTTATTAATTATTATTATATTTATTTTAAAGACCCTTAACGATCCCATTATGTGGGCGTTGGGCACTAAAGACCTTTAATGGACCCTGCTTGGTCCGTTAGGCATTTAAAGACCTTTAACGGGCCTTGTTGGGCTGTTAGGCAGTTAAAGACCCTTAACGAACCCATTATGTGGGCGTTGGGCACTAAAGACCTTTAATGGACCCTGCTTGGTCCGTTAGGCACTAAAGACCTTTAATAGACCCTGTTGGGCCATTAGGCATTTAAAGACCTTTAATGGACCCAGTTGGGCTGTTAGGCACTTAAAGACCCTTAACGATCCCATTGTGTGGGCGTTGGGCAACGGAGTAAACTAACTTCGCGTTGGTGTTACTGGGCACTTCGAGTGCTGTAGAGGCAGTTATTTTTCGCTCTGACTGTCAGGTTATTGTATTATTAGTTGATAGCCTATCTCCAACATTCCTATAAGTTTTTTTTGTATGAGACCCGTGGTGAGGTGGACTCTTAAGTCAGGATGTGGTACCACCGCTGCTCTCTTACTAGCCTTCTGTTGGTTGTGCAGATGTAATCTGGAGACTTCATGTCAGTGGCAGATTCATCCTAACACCATCATCTTCTCTCACCTTTCCTAATTCCTACTCGACTGGATCTTAGACTGTGGTTCAGCGAAGCTGTAAGGCCTGTGTGTTGACACCTCAGTCTGGGACTCAGTCCGGTATTCCTTCCCCATTCCTGGAGGTAGTGCTAGTCGACATTGGAAGGTCTTATACCTATCTGATATCTTTTGCTCAATTCAACTTAAGTTCAATTCAACTTAAGTTCAATTCAACTTAAATTCAACTCAACTTAATTTCATCTCAACTTCAGCTAAGTTTCAATCAATCAATCATTAAATTTCTCTTCTTAGGGAACGAGCTTGTAACGTTTTAAATCCGTTTTTGTAACAATTTTGCCAGTGGTGGCAAAATATTACCATTTTGGTTTTTATTTATAAACAAATATCCTAAATTGATTAATCGAAATCGAATCGAAGTAGTTCGATAATTATATAAAAATTTATATAAAATTTTTTTACATACTTAGCTTAGCTAATTATTCCACACACACATGAACGATTAATTTCTAAGTAGGACTGATATAATTAGTAGCCATTTTGCATTCTATCTGCGGAATCTTCCAAGGCTACACATTTTCTTTCACCTGTTGGAATGGAATTCTCTTCAAATATGAAATTTTTAAACTGGATAACCCCAGGTATGTCTTTAATTGTTAGAAGGTTGCCGGCTCTTTTCTTGTGTGCGGGGAAGTGGTGTGCTCGGGGGTTAGACAGATAACTCTGTCTGACTTCCGAGCCTAACCCTGCCTCGCGCCGAGAAAGGAGAGGGCATCCCTCTAATTCCAAGTCAGATCCTCCCTTAATTTCATTTTTATTAGTCTCAGGACCTTAGTAATTTCCATTTTATACAAAAATTTCCCAAAAATCTAACAATTTTTAGCACCAAAATGTGCTCGGTGTTTCATGTTGAAACAAGAAAGTTCAATGTGTGTGTGTGGAATTTTAGCTAAGCTGGGTGCCTCGATGGGGGCTTAAGTCCATAAGGGCGGAGGGGCCCGCCAACCCCGTCAGATGCCTTCCCCTTTGGCTACAATGAAGATTTAAGAAAAACTGCTCACACCACCACTCTGCGCCCTCTGATACTCTGATACCACGTGATGTTCTGATGCTGCTATAAGTCGTCTTTACGCTCGAGCTTGACAGATCTCCGACTCTTCGTCTCCGGTCATCAGCCAAATCGTCAAGTATGTAAACTTTCTTCGCATAATATTCTCAACTTCTCAACTTCTCAAAATTCCAGTAATACCGTATGTAGGCCGTAATAATTTTTTTAGATGTAAATTATAGAGACTTCTAGCTCTTAAATACTAGAAGTGGCGTCCAACTTTAAAAGTCTTCGGACATAAGTAAAGTTTCTTTCATAATTGAGACTACCACATAGGTAGTCCAGGTGCACCTGTAGACGTACTTAGGTACCTAATTATTTTTCTTATTTTCAGATTAAATCAAGGTATGTTCTCGGAGTGCAGCTATGTAGCAGGGTGAACTGTCATCTTAAGTTATATATAAAGAATACTGCTCCATTTCCCCTGCTACCTAGCTGGCACTCTGATTTCTTTTCTTCTTTTATCTCAAAAATTTCAAGTAATTGGATATTGATTATCTAATTATTTTTAAACAAAAGCAAAGGTCTGAATATCAAGCGTCAGAGTTCACTTATTATTTTTCTGTTGTATTATACAAATCTTGTTCTGCTTACAAACAATTCAGGGCCTAGTTCTTTGACCTCTCCTGGTAGAACCGCAGATTAGGAGTAGATTGATACGGGAATAATGCCGAGGGCCGAACCACAACCCACTCGCTCGCCTGAGCTGCCGATGAGCACTTGAGAGTGGAGGGCTTTCAGGGTGGAGGATGGCACTGATGCCAGAATTATTCCCACTGCCCTGGAAGTCCGCCACAATACCTGCCGGTACCTATTGAGAAAAGCTAGGGTAAAGTGTTGTCTTTTGTGAAGCTATACCTAGGTAATACGCAGTCTTGAAAACTGTGGCGATATGTTTGACCACAGGTTTGATGTTCACAATCCTAACCATTCTATACCTACTATAAAAAAAATACTTTACTATAGTTCACGTAACGGCAACCAAAATTATTTTTTGCTCAGAACAAGAAATGGACTAAAGAAGAAGGGGTCACAATGATCTAAAAGAGTTTAGCAACGATAATTCACATTTTTGTAGTCTATCCACCCCTGCATATCACTGACGTCACTCTCATCCAAGACTGAGGTGGACTTATAGAACCCTCTACGCTCTACCTTTCTTTGGCATCAAATACTAAATTTTACCATCCTTCCAGTAGTAAACAAAAGTCTTCAAAGGTGAAGCCCGCACTGTAGCCAGTCAACCACAAATTAATTTAAACATCAAAATGTTGTAATTCCAGGCAGTTCACGGAGGGTCCCGCAGGACTCCCAGGTCAATCACTATTGATGATTGAACCCGTTGAAAGGCCTGGGGTGAATGGGGAGTGGGCAGTTTGGGGGGGGGGGGGGCTAACAACGCGAATTAGGCCGCCTGCCCACAGAATACTCCCCCTCTTCCCCCCCCTCCCCCCCCCCCCCCCCCAACCGCAGCCCATCACTCTTGTCACCCCAGGTCCGGACTAGCCAAGCTATCATGGCCCAAAAAATAAAGGGTCCGACAATGGTCGCACTTGACTTTCTCGCAATTTTTTATCGAAAATTCGATTTTTTTTTACGTGAATAATTTTTTTTTTGCCAGAATTTTAACTTTTTCTAAAAACTATTTTGCCACACAATGGACGATACTTATAGGCACCTGCATACCGAATTTCAAACATATCCGTCAAACAGTGAAGTGTCGTTCGACGCGCAAAGTATACGTTTTCTATTTAGCATGTCACGGTCTTAATTTTTAAATAAATGAAAATCTATTGAAGATGCCCTTGAAGCATCTATCTAAGACCACTTTTACCAATTTTCAAGAAATGCAAATGTGACCTAATCAATCAAAAACATGATTTCCTATTTTTTACTTTAGTTTGCCTATATTGGCCGCAATTTTGAATTGATTGAATATTTATTGTTTGACAAACCTTTAAGTAATGTTATTAAGCACAAGTTTATGGATTTTTGTGAAATTCCGGCTAATACTGTTCATGGGGCCAAGATTTTCACGTATGGTCCAATTTTGGCCCAAATTTTTGGCCCATCTCAAAAACAATAAAAATGATCCTGGAGCATATATCTGGGAACAAGACTGTACGTACGTACCTACGTACGTCCGTCGGACGGACATGACCTAAGCCGATATCTATTCCCGACTTTCCAAAAAAAAATTCTGATCATCATAATATAGATTCTAAAAAGGTCAATTTTTGGGTCTTCTAAGAACTCAAAAAATAAAAATGCTAAGAAGATAGTTCTGGAGTGCATGCTTGGTTTTTAGGTCATCTTGCAAAGTTAGCAGCCACTTTTTCGTAAGGTGACCCTGTCGGTATCATCCGTTATACTCTTCAGAACTATCTTCTTAGCCTGTTACTTTAGAAAACCCAAAAAAGTTTCTCAAATATTCTTGAGACAGATAGACAAGTCAGCAATACCTAAGTTTATCTGGACTTTTTGCGCCTCAAAAAATTCGGTATGGAAAAAGTGACCAGTCCGGGACTGCAGGGTGGGTAGTTGGTGAGTAATATGGATACAGCCCGTTCAGTTTAGGTGCATAAGCTTGCCCTGACGTCCAGATCCTCATACATTATGTAAATCACTGTCCACCGGTAACGTCATGCTGACTACTTTATTATTTTACCACAAACAATTAATTTTCAGTAATTCCAGTGACGGTAGGCCGTAAGCAGTATCCTGTAAACTGTTGCCCTGAAATAAGGTAAAAATATGTACAATCTGTGATGTACGGTGAAGCAGAAGAACAACAAAATTAATGCCATTTCATCTTCTTGTTCTTGTTTGTAGTCAACCTATAACAGCTTTTAGCCTCTTCACATCCATGGTTTTGGTAAAAAATTGCTTTACCTATGCAAGAATTCTTGCGAGAAATCTTGCTCTTGCAATTACTCGTTTCTTGTTCTTGTTCTAGAATCATTTCTCTGATCTACTGTACCTAATAGTCCACCTTACTCTTCTTGGAGGAGTGGATAGACTACACAAATTTGAATTATCGTTGCTAAACTCTCTTAGATCATTGTGACCCCTTCTTCTTAAGTCTACTTCTTGTGTTAAACAAAAAACAATTTTGGAAATCCTCTGTTGGTTTTAGAACAACTGTCGTTATTCTCATTCGCAAGGAGAGGAGTAACTACAGCAGTATAATATCTAAATAGCAATATCACCGGTTGACCTTTGCATCGGCGCCGGCCAGGTTCGTACTATCTGTATTCAGCAAATAGCGGCGATTGATATCTGAGCTAGTGCTTATGTCAATAAACCCCTCAGTAGAGACACGGAGCAATGTCAGCTGACAATACAGCTCACTGCTTTGTCAACAAAGTTAGTCACATTCACAGCAGCATCAATGCCCGATTGGTCTGATGGTCAACTTTATAGAAACATTGAGAGCTGGGTCACACCGGTTCGATCCCGACGATATGATAATTTTTTTCTGAACGGCATTCACCTCTGATTTGTTCTGCATCTCAAGAGAAGTGTATCTCGAAGCTGTGGTGGTTCGAAACCCACCTAAAACTATAGGTCCCCGTCTTTTACCAACACATGGGTACCTACCTACTATACCTTCCCTGCCATAGAAATCAGATCAATCACAAACAAGGCCCTACCCAGGAAAATATTTCGGGGGGGGGGGGGGGGGGTTAGGTACCTAAGTAGCACGAAACTATATTTTCTCCTTCAAAACTTAATTCTCTCTAGTGTAAAGCCGAATAGTTTCGGGGGGGGGGTTTGAACCCCCCTAACCCCCTCCCCCTGGGTACGGCCTTGATCACAAACATAAAAACTTTTAAGCACAAAATTCATACATGGATATTAAATAGATATACTCGTAGGTAGGTAGGTATGGTAGAAGTAGGTAGCTAGTTAGAATAGTAGGTACCCTTTTTTTCTTTTCTTTTTTTTTTCCTTGCTCAAGGTCGGACTCGGCCCTGCGGAGCCCCCGACTTACAAATATCCATTAATTTTCTCATAAAGTGTGCAGAAAAAACTTAAGAGGACGCTATACCTGACTGTGCATTTTTTGCCGCCCATAAGATTAACATTGCGAGCGGCGATTCATTTTCAAGGTTTACCCTTGGTTGGAAAGAAACAAAATTTTGCCTGTACCCAGCCCTAACAATGTTCTAGGGAGTGTTTGAAGCAGATTTCCCAATTTCTCACTGGTTTCTTTTATTGCAACTGTTTTGCAAATACTAGCATCGCATACCTACCTCAAGAAAAGTGCTGTATCTCGAAAGCCGGTAAAAAAAATGGGAAATCTGCTTCGAACACTCCCTAGAACATTGTTAGGGCTAGGTACATTCAAAATTTGTGTCTTTCCAACCAAGGGTAAACCTTGAAAATGAATCGCCGCTCGCAATGTTAATCTTATGGGCGGCAAAAAATGCACCATCAGGTATAGCGGACCCTTAAACGAATAGCGAATGTATATGTTCGGTCAAAGTATATAAACACCCCTCACCGCAATGTTTCAGTCGCCTGAGGACTCAGACAGCGCTTTGCGTCACAAACGGGTGTCAGGTCAGAGAGGGTGTGGAGACGTCTACTGCTGATGTCAGCAAGTGTTGTCAGCGAGCGCTGCCTCCAATAACTGACACCAGCTGTTGCTGACACTGCGAGGTCACTCATGTAACCTATAGATGTTTGACGGATGACAAGGCCGGCGAAAGGTTGTTGGAGGTCCATTTCTTTAGTGTTTATTTTTATTGACTAGTGAAAAGTATCAAAAGGTCGTCAGTTATATGAGATAGGTAGGTACCACTAAGTACCCAAATGTATAGGTATAAAGAGTTATCCTTCGTGTTAGTAGGTACCTACACGATGGGGACCTACAGTTTTAGGTGTCTTCCGAACCATAACAGCATCGATATAGGTACATTTCACTTGACATGCTGAGTGGGTATAGGTATAGGTACCTATCAGAGGTGAATGCCGATCAGATTTTTCTTTTCTTGGATCGGGATCAAACAGGTGTGACTTTAAGGGCCATCGAGGCTGCACCTGTACCCCACCAGTAAGTTCAGGTACAGGTTACCTGAATACAAATTTTCCTCTCTCTCTTTCAGCAATTTTATATTCCATGATAATTTTCGAAATAAAAATGACGGCAATGTAGGTACGTACCTACATCTGTTCGGAAATGCATCGAGGCGAGTCTCATATCGAGGGGTAAAAAATGGAATATTCAGAACAATAACCATATACTCCCCCTACCCCCGCCACCCCCGCTCCTCCCTCCGATGCCTTTTTATGCATGCTTATTCAACCAAATCAGATTTTATTTTTGAATCGGCAGCCCCACCCTACCGCCAATTACACCTCTAAAAGAAGGCACGAGATACCTATACCAATAGGCCTGCAGTACGGATTTATGTTTTTCCTGCACACTGTATGAGAGGACAATATTGGATATGTAAATGTTCTGAAATATAATATGTCTTTTTAACGACCGATAATAACAGACTCGTTGGGATTTTACGATCGAATGATTTTAGTAAACAAAAAAATTGTCCGAATAAACCGATTGTAATACACAGCCTGTTAATTTCAGCGAGTTATATTACAGAACACATAAATAGCCATTATTTTCCTCATAAATTGCGCAGAAAAAAACGTAAATAAACAAGCCCGTACAGTCAGGTATTATTAACCGCGGGCTATGATTTTACATTAAAAGTTTCTCACTCTGTGTATACGATCAGGTTCCTAATCTGACAGCTACCTACGAGTATTTCGACACCTATTCATATACTGGAAAAGCGCCTGGTTAGCGCTGAATTTCCATCAGAACGAAGGGAAATTTAGCTTTTATTATGCGATAATTATTTTCACGGACAAAACTATAGGACGCCTTATCCGCTCGGCCATGGACTGTGCCTGCTATTGCTCGTAGACATGGGGATGGTTCCGAGCTTTCAGCTGGAATAATATCTCCTATAAATTAGGGCGTTGTGACATCGCTATATCCATAATGTGGCTAACCCCCATGATTAACGTGACCCAATATATCTGCCATATGGGCTGACACTATGCCCATATGCTAGAATATACCTATACTGCTGATATAATGCTGACGTACAGAGATTTTTTACTCTTTACCAGCTCCCTTGTGGGGACCTACAGTTTTGGGTAGTTTCCAAACCACTAAAGCATCGATATACATTTCACTTGACATGCTGAACATATCAGAGGTGAATGCCTATCAGAAAAACTTTTACAGGGTCGGGATCGAACCGGGGTGACCCTGTTCTTAAGAGGACGCTATGCCTGACGGTGCATTTTTTGCCGCCCGTAAGATTAACATTGCGAGCGGCGATTCATTTTCAAGGTTTACCCTTGGTTGGAAAAACACAAAATGTTGCCTGTACCTAGCCCTAACAATGTTCTAGGGAGTGTTCGAAGCAGATTTCCCAATTTCTCACTGGTTTCTTTTATTGCAACTGTTTTGCAAATGCTAGCATCGCATACCTCAAGAAAAGTGCTGTATCTCGAAAACCAGTAAAAAAAATGGGAAATCTGCTTCGAACACTCCCTAGAACATTGTTAGGGCTAGGTACAGGCAAAATTTTGTGTCTTTCCAACCAAGGGTAAACCTTGAAAATGAATCGCCGCTCGCAATGTTAATCTTATGGGCGGCAAAAAATGCACCATCAGGTATAGCAGACCCTTAAAGCCAATCTCCTAGACCACTAGACTGTTGACGAGGTAGGTTAGTTTTGAAGGTTTATGTATACTACAGGTTTACCAATTTTTTTCTCACACCTTATAAAATTAATCTGACATTTTTCCGAGTTCATGATAGTGATTTAACCACTAGGTAATTATCTGCAAGTTTAAAAGCATGTTTCCTGAACAGGTGACAGGTTGATAGCGTGTGGTGTTGAGTGGTTCACGCAGAGTCTGTCAGCGATTTGAAAGGATGGAGGTTGTGGCGGGTGTTGTGGGTGTGGCTGCTGACGTCCAAAAGTGCTTCTGCTCCCTGCACAATCACACTAACTGCCCCAAGTCACGAGATTCTCTTTTTCTCAGTTACTAAGTAGTCTGGTTGTTGTATTAATGTCGGGCAGTGATTCAGGTCTTTGAGAGAAGTGCGTGCGTTTGGAAATCCCAAATTAAACTGCTTACAGGCGGCAATGTTGCGTACCAATGGGGGAAAATCAGTACCTCAAGAAATGATTGAATTTTGTAGTCCAATGATCGCTGGTCAAAAAAGTGTTGAAAATGAGAAACCACGTCTTTGAACAGTCGGAACGCATTTGGTACTACAGTAAATGAGCGACAGTCATGAGATTTGGTAAGAGTGATCTCAGATAGATGCTCGTGGGTCATTTTCAACCGATTTTGGATTGCTTGCAAATTACGCCCGCAAAAAAAATCTCAAAAAAAAAAAACGAAAATTTCATATGGGGCGAGAAAGTTAAGGGCGACTGTTGTCGGACCCTTTATTTTACCGAGTAAGGAAATTCTCTTTCCTTGACGGCTTGAATAGCCGCGAACCTACAGACCCATAAATCAAATTATTCACTTAAAATCGCAATTATTAAGTAATAAAATGGTAATTCGAATCCTGGAAACCGTTTTGCTTCCTATCCGGGAGTATCGAGATGATATCTGATCCACAATATGAATTAATAATGTAATTGATCAGGTTTTATTCTGCTAATAGCTCACGTTCCCTTCCATTAAATATTTAACCAAGAACAGTTCTCCCAAAGTTCAAAAGTTCAAGAGTTCAAAACTTTGCTCTTTTCAATTAGAAAGTTTGATAATGCCTATTGAATGGTCGGTAAGGTACTTATAGGCTCTGGTTTTATTTATCTAAATTTTGTTTTGAAGGAAACCAGCACTCTGTGGAAGTCGTTAGTGAAATATTTGTCTGCCCTATCCCCTAATAAGAGGGGATTATTTGATCCTTAGTTGTAAAGCTGACTAGAGATAAAAAAAGAATGTCATACCCGCTTAAGGGCGACCCCATGCACAATCCTGTTTTTTGGGGGAAACTGTTAGATATTTAAATGTTCTGAAATATAATATTTATGTCTTTTTTACGTCCGAAGTTAAGAGGACGCTATACCTGACGATGAATTTTTTGCCGGCCATAAGATTAACATTGCGAGCGGCGATTCATTTTCAAGGTTTACCCTTGGTTGGAAAGACACAAAACTTTGCCTGTACCTAGCCCTAACAATGTTCTAGGGAGTGTTCGAAGCAGATTTCCCAATTTCTCACTGGTTTCTTTTATTGCAACTGTTTTGCAAATGCTAGAAAAGTGCTGTATCTCGAAAACCAGTGAGAAATTGAGAAATCTGCTTCGAACACTCCCTAGAACATTGTTAGGGCTAGGTGCAGGCAAAATTTTGTGTCTTTCCAACCAAGGGTAAACCTTGAAAATGAATCGCCGCTCGCAATGTTAATCTTATGGCCGGCAAAAAATGCACCGTCAGGTATAGCGGACCCTTAACTGGTTGTGTTGTGTTCCGTCGTAAAATCACAAAATAGCATGTTAATTTCTTGCTGAGCATATAGTATATTTCGGAACATTTTAATATTCGAAAGTGTCCTCGTAACGTAAAACTCACTGACTGATAAAAAAGTCATGAGGCTGATTTTTATTTAAGTCCTGATATTTTTTTGCCTATACGTGTCATGTCAAAAATGTATATAGCGATAGGTGATGAAGGGGTTTTTAACTGCAGTGTAGGGATTAAACTGAGATTAGTCGATAAACCCTAATCGACGGGGATCATCCTCGCAAATATAGATTACTCTTTAACCCCCTCATGGCTATCGTAAAGCCATTTTTTGATGCTCTAAACTCATCGAGTCCAGTAAGTATATAAATCTGGAATTTTTTTTCTTTTTCTGCCAAGGTGGTTGGATTTTGGAGGTGCATGTAGCGTCACTCCTTATTCAAACGCCTCTCCAGACAATTTCGTCGCCCCTCAGCCAACGATGACAAGCTCTGATTTTTAGTTAAACCGAAGCCTTTCTATTGACTATCACGAGGGGTTAACCACTCATTGGGAATCTCGTTGGGAATCATTGGAATCATGGGTTCAATCTTTATGAAATCTCAGGGAATCTTGGATTTTTTGGAGTGGTTACCCCTTCGGGGTTCATCTTTCTATGAATATCGTTGGGAATCTTTCGAAATCTCAGTGTAATCAGGAGTAAGGCAGGGTGACAGTCTCAGCCCTCTGCTTTTCCTAATATTTATGGACGAAGTTGTGAAAACCTGTAACGCAAGAACTGACCGGTCACTGGTGGGGATGAGAAACCTGCGTCCAGTTCAGTGTCAAGCTCTGATCTATGCAGACGATGTTGTACCTACTTGTAGCAGACTCTGAGAGGAAACTGCAGAAGGCGGTGCAAGAATGGAATGAAACACTGAAGGAGAGAGGCATGACCACAAATAAGACGAAGAGCCAGGTGATGGTTGTTGCAAGGACAGATGACCAAGTTCATGATATAAATATACAGTGCGATGGGACGCAGCTAAAGCAAGTCAGCAGTTATGAGTACCTGGGAACCACAATCCACCAATCCGGTAAACTTAAGAAAGAAATAAGGAAAAGGGTAAAGAAGGGAACAAATACGTATTACGCCCTCAGTAGCAGCCTGTTCGGTAAAAACGAGATCTCCACCAGAACCAAAAAGCGAGTGTACACGGCTGTAATAGAACCAATACTCCTGTACGGCGCTGAGAGCTGGACTGCAAACAAAAATGAGATCAGTCATGTGAATGCGACCCAAATGAAATGCTGCAGACGAATTGTGGGAGTGACAAGAAGGGATCGCATTCGGAATGAACGGATCCGGGAGCAGGTGGGCCTACCCCCAGTCAGCAGACGAATTGAAGAAAGGCAGCTCTCGTGGTTCGGACACGTATCAAGAATGGACCAGCAGAGAAAACCGAGGCAGTACATGGAGGCGAGAGCGCAGGGACGGCGTCCGATAGGCAGACCGAGAGTGACTTGGGAGGAGAAGGTCAGCCAGGTCGCGGCGAGCCGGGGGAAGACGCTGACCCAGCTGCGTGCCATGACAGCCAACAGAGTCGCATATAAAGACTGGATCCAAAGCTCCTCCCTCACGCTGCGCTAGTGGCACAAAGAGGGCAGATGAAGAAGAAGAAGAAGGTTACCCCTTCGGGGTTCATCTTTCTATGAATATCGTTGGGAATCTTTCGAAATCTCAGTGTAATCAGTGTAATCTCAAGGAATCTCTGGAGTGGTTACCCCCTCGGAGTATCATCTATATCATATTGTACAATAACCCTTTTGTCAGGAAGCTTGTGGTGGTGGATATGCGAGGGGTAAACCGTAAACCACTTCAGGAATCTCGTTGGGAATCTCACTGGGAATCTCTATGAAATCTCAGTGAATCTTGGTAATTTCTGGAGTAGTTAACCCTTCGGGATGCATCTTTCACGAATCTCGTTGAGAATCTCAGGAAATCTTTGGAAATCTTCACGCAATCTCAGACAATCTCAAGCAATCTCTGGAGTGGTTAACCCCTCGTGGGTATGTATTTTTTCTGTAATAAATTCTGTATAGGTAGGTATAGGCATTTTTAAACATTATTACATAACAACTGAAAATGTTTAATATAATATTGTGAGTTCGCTACTACTAAACTAGTATCTGACGTTAAAAAGACACATTATATTTCAGAACATTTCCTCAAAAAATGGTCGAAGAAAAAAACATAAACAAACAGGATCGAAAATTTTGCCGCAAAATCTTTACAGATGACAAACACAGAACGGGTGGATGAATACATAAAGCGTGGAGATTTGCTGAGCGTGAAGAGAAGTAGAAAGTCGTTTCCAGAAATCTGTACGAGTTGAGAAAATAGTTGGTGACATTCTTGCTTTGAATCCGAAATGAGAAGCGCTGGAGCAGAGAAGAACCGAGGAACAAAATTAAAATCCAACCGGATTTTCCATACTTTATGACGCACTTGAACGGGAAAAACGGAATTGCACGGTAACCGGAGGAGACTGCTTTGTCTTGGAACTGCATGCTATTAGCTAGTGGAACCCTCGCTGCTCCAAGCCCAAATTAAGTTATAAATGGTAATGAGGAGCTAGGAGGGGGAGGGCCTTAATGCGACCCTTGAACGCTAAAACGTTAGCATTGGCAACTCCCGTTAATACAAACGCTGCCTTTCCCCTAATCCCAAAGCTACTTGTTTGCTTCCTGCTATATCAACCCTTCCTGTTGTGGGTCATCATCGATTAGGTCCAGGTTCGCCCTTTTGGTATTTTCCAAAACAGGGGAGAGCTCTAGTCTCTATAAGTCCTCTTGGATGGAAGTAAATCAGTCGGGGTGCGTCCCACCATGCCCAGTTAAAATTAAACTGGAGATTTTCCATGTTAAATTTAACTTTTAAGTAGGAAAAAATATAGGACAAAATCTCCAGTTTAATTTTAACTGGGCATGGTGGGACGCACCCTTAGTGATTATCGCGAGGGGTTAACCACTCGTTGGGAATCTCGTTGGGAATCATTGGAAATCTTTATGAAATCTTATAGGGAGTCTTGGAATTTTTTGGAGTGGTTACCCCTTCGGCCCGGGGTTCATCTTTCTATGAACATCGTTGGGAATCTTTGGAAATCTCAGTGGAATCTCAAGGAATCCCCTCTTTTAGATCATTATGCCCATTCTTCTTAAGTCTGTTCTAAACCCAAAATAATTTTGGAAACCCTGTATTTTTTTAGAACAATGGGTGTCGCTATACTCTCATTCAAGAGTGAAGTAGACTACTAAGCGTAAAGGGACGTCGTAAGGGAGTTCGAAACGAAACCTTCTGACCCTGGATATGTTTAAAAAAGTTCTCCCCTTTAGAAACTGAGATCGTGAAAAATCTTTTGTCCCAACTCCCAAGGGTAATTCTCTCTGAAACTGGGTTGGTTGGTTAACTGAAGAAACTTTCAATTTCAGTATGGTAAATACTAGTACATATATATAGGGCCGTTTTCACCAAGAAAAGTCAACGTTGAATGGAAATCAAATTTCGAATTTGTCGCTTAGCTCAGCAACTGATTCGAATCAATCTTGAATGATTTTTCTTGGTGAAAATAGCCCCTATATTGATATAGTCCAAGTCAGGCTGGGAGCGTACCGATTATTCATAATTTCTTGAAGATTTTCAGCTGACGCCGATATGGATTTGGGTTCCATATCCTACAATACGCTAAAAATGCCAATCCGACCCTGAGCAGATATTTCCCTGATCAAGAAGAAGTTTTGATCAGCCCTAAATTTGCAAGAAATTATGAGTAATCGGTACACTCCTAGCCTGACTTGGACTATAGTAGAGATGACTGTAATTTTGAGAGAAATGGATTACAGTGGATACAGAATGTGATTTTCTACGTACGATAGAGAGAGCATTTTGTCTCTCCCTACTTCGGCATCGAGGGGGTAACCACTCCAGAGATTCCTTGAGATTCCACTGAGATTCCATAAATATTTCCAAAGATTACCAACGATATTCATAGAAAGGTGAACCCCGAAGGGGTAACAACTCCGAAAAATTCCAAGATTCCCTGAGATTTCATGAAGATTTCCAATGATTCCCAACGAGCGGTTAACCCCTCGTTCGGCATTCTTCCGTTCACGGTCGGCTCCTCTGTTTGTAGGTATATCCTATTTGTGAGTTTTGTCACCACCTAGGCCTTCTACCGAATTATTTTGTGAATAGAAATGCGGGTTAGAGTTAGGCGTGAGTAATGAGGAGAAGCATTGTTTCTTGCGAAACGGCACACGCTTCTAATCCCGGAACAGCTTATGCAAATGCCTTTCCTTCTGAAATAGCTTCGGTTCTCATTTCAACTCCAGTATCAGCCGTCTTTTTCATTAGATCCACTTGTACCTAACGTTCTAATCTCAGCAGGCGGCAGTGCTGGCTTTGACAAAACGCCGCTTTCAATTCCCAGTGGAAAGAGCTTAACAACGCACATTTTCACGAAATTGGATAGAAGTTGTCTGCCTTTCACAAGTCTTTACCGTGCAAATAAATCTAGAAAATTCATCTTCACAAAAAAATATAGCCGAAAACTTTATTTTGCATTAAAACTCCACTTCCCTTCTCGGGAGGATAACTCTATAGTACACTTTAGGGAGCGAAATCCACGCACCTAAACCTCAGGTTAGGCTAACTGGTACTTAACCCTGCCCCCTACCTTCCCTTTGACACTTTCAGAACCTTCCTCCGCTCCAGGTTCCACTACGAAATAGCTCCTATTTAAACTACTTGGCAGAGGTCCGCAAGGGAGATAAGGGTAGAAAGCGGATAGCAGCTCAAAACAAAGAACACGGTGGTGACAATGAGTGAAGCGTTAATCACGCCTTACTTACTCCATAATGGACGCGAATCCGCGCCAAAACCACATCATAGTCACCCCCCACTACCTAAATCACCCAACAATGCCCTGTTACGCCCCCTCATAACCTACGTACTATCCCAACCCCAAACCACCCGGTTTATTTGGCCCGTTCCATAGGGATTTTATCAGCCATCACCGCATAAGTCTCGTAATACTTCTATATGGGCCACATACCATGCGTTTTGGGCGGCCGTTCTGGGATGGTTAGTGGTGAGGGATGACAATTTTCGTACGGGTACCCGCCATCCCTCAGTGACCACTGCAAGTCCACCATTCCTGCCGCTACATTCCAAGACGCATGGTCTGTGCTGAACCTAAGACGATGAGCCGGTGTTTGGTAGCCCTGCCAGCTGAGCGTATACTTCTTGAAATAGCCTAGTTGCTGCGATTGTCTCGTTCCTTTCCTACCAATGTATTGTCGAAGGAACGAATTAATGGCCATAATCACTGCCGAGTGGTTACCACCACCTTTGGAAGAGCTTGGGGTGGCTCGGGGTTTTGCCAGCCTTTCATTGGCTACACTGCACTGTCCACTACAGCACGAAGGGGAACTATTCTCGGAATGCTCCCTTCAAAGTGGTTCCTTCGACAATACCTATGGGGGCCGATGCTGGAATGGAAATAATAAATGTTGAAAAACATTCAATGCGTGTATTGTACAATAAATTGTTCAGTGATCAATTGAAACAGCAACGTCAACGAAATGAAACATGACGAAAGAGGATGATAACAGCTGTGGTCATAGGAACACGAGGACTATGAGGAAAGTCAATGCTTCACCAAGGGGAAAGCCAGCACTACCTGCAAATAGAGATATAAGGACGATGTCAGCATTTTTGCACTGCTGAAAATACTGATTACTGCTGAAGAATCATCAGTGATAATAATGTGAAAATCTTCCTTTCTTTTTGCAAGTCACTTGCGGGAATTTTTTTTAAAAAATACAAACTTCCAATTCAAACGTTTGTTTCAATAATGTATCAAATTGGTTTCGTTCGACGATTGCTTCATTCTAATACTGTGTAAAGTACCTAAGCACCTACACCTTTAGAACCCCTAAAGACTTTGTTAGAATCACGCGCGAGCGAGTTTTCCTCCAGCCTGGCTAGGCAAGGTACACCCAATAGGGCTGAGCAGCCCCAGGGCCTTCCAAGATTCACCTGGAAAAATTTTGACACGTCGGGAATAGATGCTGGGTTCTCTTGCTTCGTAGTTCAACACCCTGCCAGGCCACTCAGAAAACACTATAGGTACATATCCGCCTCTTCTTTTCCGTAAACAAACTGGCGTTGACAGACGTAAAAGAAATTTGTGGAATTTGGGGGTTGTAAAAAAAGTAGAGATTGGAAGGTTTTTGGCCGGAATGAGGGTACAAATTGATTATATTAACTACCCCGAGAGGTAGCGACATAGAGAGGGACAAACATCCCTCAACCCCTTCCAAAGCTAGCAATCAGGGCAAACCTTTCGCTGCAAATTGGATTTTTTATACTCTCTCTTTTCACAGTGTTCACTATTTTCAATTTACCAACAGTTTGCGAAGTACTTTTGGATTATTTATAGATTTATTACAGTTAGAAAGTGTGGGCAACGCAGGAAATTGGTGAAAATGGTGAAAGGGGATAAGGGAAATTAACGCCCTTTTGTTTTTGTTTCTATTTATTTATTTTTAGATTTTTTGCGTTCCGAAGAGGGCCGAAATTTTGTAAACACAAATCCGCAGGGACAAAATTACGATTGGTGTACACCGACTTTGGAAATGTCTAAACACGAATCCGCAGGGGCAAAATCTTGATTGGAAAACAGGACTCACCAGAGTTCTTTGAGCGTTCCTGGGCGTACTTCTGGTTGTTGAGCTCAGCAGGGATGACCGCGATGGAGGAGCTGCGGGTGATCCCCTGCACGCTGGCCACGCACGTCAGGTTCAGCTGATGCCGCAGGAAGTGTTGCGGACCCACCTGGAACCGCAGCCCAACAGCGCGGCTCTCCAGCCCGTGCGGGTCCTGCGATGCTCCAGCGTGGTAATGCTCCAGCAGCCAATCGCTGGCCTGGAGACACACAGGAGTATCAGTCAACAGTCTAGCACCCTTATTCCCTATACCTATAATGTTGCAACCGGACCTGGAACCGCAGCCCAACAGCGCGGCTCTCCAGCCCGTGTGGGTCCTGTGATGCTCTAGAGTGGTAATGCTCCAGCAGCCTCTCGCTGGCTTGGAGACATATTGGAGTACCAGTCAGCATTCTATAGCCCCTCCCTATACCAAGTGTTAAAGCCCAACAGCGCCGCATCAACGATGCTCCAGAGTGGTAATTTTTATATATATTACTTATCAGTTCATCCATAGCGTAACTCCATGGACGACCTATTTTTTCGGAGTTGAAAATGTATGGTCTCAGCAAAGCAACTGAGTCGGTTCCTGGGGCGATCCAGAACCGCTGACGATGTGGATTCACATTTAAAAGTGGAAAAGGAATAGGTAAGCTCGCGGTAGGCAGCAAATTGGAGAGATAGCGCCTCGCGGTAAGCAGCGAGTAAGCACCGTGAAGCGTGAATGCGATAACTGACTCGATTCAGCAACTTGGGCTACATCAGCATACCGAATATGTAATCAACATAATCTTCCTCTACCTCTCATCACTAACTACCTCCTTCACTTCAGGTTGGAGCCCTTTCAAACACAAAACGTGTCAGGCTTTCCTAATGGGCACCTTCATACCCCTGAGACGTCTATTCGCGTACAGACTGCTTCATCAGCAGGTGCTGTCACCGGGAAGTCTCACCCATACGAGAGACCCTTCAGTTGTAGATGATGAAGAATATAACGAGACCCGGAATTTTCTTTTTCGAACTACTGACAGATTAAAAATTAAATCCGAGGAGAGGGGAAGGAGACGTGATTTTTCCGGCTAAACCAAAAATAAAAGTTTAAACTGAAGCCTGCTCATTGAATATGGCGAAGAGCCAACGCAAGTTTCTTTTCGAACCTCGAAGAAAATGAAAAGGTCAAGTTGTTGGAGTTTTGAGCATGTTACCCGTTACCCCCTCCAGCCAGACAGATGCGAAAGACAGGACCTGAATTCTTCAAGAGTTTCAAATGGAAAACCCATAATGGTCCATATGTCGAGATGCCAAACCAATTGACTTTACAGACTTGAATTTAGTTGATTACGAAACTTTTTCAATTTCAGACGACTTAATGAAGTTTCTATTCGCCTTACGATGTTCCTCCCATACGTATAACTTGGGCCGCGCCCTCCGCCCTTTCGGACAAGAGTTAAGAAACCACTTTCGACATTTTATGGGGGAGATCGACGTCGCTTTTCCTAGGTTGCTCTTTGATTTAAGGCTCTTCTAACTGCAGTATGTTCCTCTTTAGAGGGGAATTTTTAGAGGAATAATTCCTCTTTGAGTATTTCTGTCTTTAGGGAGGTGGGAGGTTTCTGACGTAGGTAGGTAGAAGAGCAGCCCTTTTTGATAGCCTGCCTGCAAGGTCTATCCATACTCCTGTCCATACTATCAAAAATCATTGCGAGGCGCGGCGTGTTGCGGCTAGGTGGATGGAGCTCTAAAGACATCACTGTTCATGATGTTCCTGTAGCAACGGAATACAGCTGGGTTGTTAGAAGTTGGGGTGCAGGAAAACTTACTCGAACTCCATTAATGTGCCATGTGACAATAGGAGGAGGTTTGGACGGTGCTGCGGTACAGTTGGCGGTGATGTAGTCTCCGACGTTGTAAGTTGGCGCAACGCCTTCCAACTTCGGCTCATACTTTGGAATACCTGTAGGATAGGTACATACTATAGCTCTTTAAATAAACTGGAAAACTCTAAAGCTGGCCCAACCTATTAGTCAATGAAGAATGACGGCGGGGGCCTGTAAGAAGAAAATGACTTACCAATGACTGTCATGTTGGCACTCCTCCTGTCTACATTGAAGTGGGGGGCTTCGGTTGACACCTCGCATAGGTAAGAACCTGTGGAGGAATACTCCAGTGGGTGCATTGTAACCACCGTGCTGTTGCTCAGAGCCTCCTGTTGGCAAAACCAGAAACGCACCGTCAGTAACAGTGAAGGTGGTCATTGATGGGGGGTACTAGAACAAGTAGAGCTTACCAGAACGTGGACACCAGTAACGGGGAAGGTGGTGACGGCAGGAGGCTGGGGGGCGTACCGGAAGAACTCCATCTCGTCCTTGTACCACTTGACGGAGTTGAGGCGAGAGGTGCCGAGTTCGAAGCTGCAGCGCAGCTCGACATGACCACGGACGTCCACCAGACTGGGGACGTGTACTTCTGTGATCCGAAGACAAAGTGTCACTGGAAACATGACGAAAAAAACTAGGTCTTATATGGAAGTTGGAGTAGTCTCAATGCAGGCAATATAAGACAAATAGGCCTGCTTCTACGGTGGAGCAATAAGCTGCCAATAAACTGCCAAGCTTCATCACGAACACGAAATAACCAAATAATATGAAAAAATCAGCACCATAAAGTTTTCCCGAAAAAAATGAAGACAACTGAGGAAACTGGTTATGTAGTTCGCGGAGTTCTCGTGGCAAGTTTTTGAAGCATGACGGGCTGTTTCTGCTTCATTTCTCTATAGGGATGAATGAAGAGTCCATAGAAAAGAAAAATACGGGAAAACTTTCTTTCTCTTCTTTTATATTTTTTTCTTTCTTTTGTCCAGTGTTAGGAAGGGAAAGGTAGGTATACATAAGTACGGACACTTCCTCACGTATAAGACTTATCTTGGGTGTAGGTTAATAAAGGGTCCGACAATGGTCGCACTTGACTTTCTCGCCCCATATGATTTTATTTTTATTTTATTTTTTTTCTAGATTTTTTGGAATTTTTCTGCGGGCGTAATTTTCACTCAATCCAAAATCGGTTGAAAGTTACCCACGAGCATCTATCTGAGATCACTCATACCAAATTTCATGGCTGTCATTCTATTACTTTAGTCCCAAATGCGTCCCGACCATTCAAAAACGTGGTTTCTCATTTTCAACTCATTTTCAACACTTTTTTTTACTACAACGGCCGTAATATTAAAGATAACAAAATTCTGTTCGACAGATGTTTAAGTTACATGGTTTTACACAAATTTACCAAATTTCATGACAATCGGTCAATAAATGTGAATGGCGCCGAAACGATCGAACTTTGGTCCAGAACGGCCGTAATTTTCAACTTATTCAATTTTAGTTGCAAATGACCTCGAAGCATCTATTTGTCAAAACACATACCAATTTTCAGTGATATAGATAGAAAACTGTAACGTCGGCGCTTGTCCAACTAACCAAAAACACGATTTTTGAATTATTTTGGCGGTTTTTTGACAATAGCGGCCGCAATTTTTGACCGATCAAAAAATCCTTGAAAATGCCACCCTCCGCAGTGATTTTAGACAGGTCCATACCAAATTTCATCAAAATCGGATGAACGGTAGGTATAGGCGCTAGAGCACTGCACGGACTGACGGACGGACAGACTTTTTCCAGAAACCACTTTTTTGGACTCAGGGGACCCCCAGGATCATGGGAAACCCAAAATCTCAATTTCGAAATTTTGCACGAAAACAATACTTTCTCGCCATATATATCTAGCGAGAAAGTAAAAAAAAGGTCAGCTGTGCTTACAGCTTACAGCAATAGTGGGTTGTAGGTCCCACCCGAGGGGTAAACCACTCCAGAAATCTCGTTGGGAATCTCGGTGGGAATCTCGTTGGGAATCTCATGCAATCATTGGAAATCTTTATGAAATCTCAGGGAATCCTGGAAATTTCCGGAGTAGTTAACCTTAGGGATGCATCTTTCCACGAATCTCGTTGAGAATCTTAGGAAATCTTTGGAAATCTTCATGCAATCTCTGGAGTGGTTACCCCTTCGGTCCCACCTTACGTGACCTCCAACCACGTGGGGATGTTTAGGTCAGAATAACGCCCAAGAGTCAAGATTTCCCCCGGCCGGTGATGCCGTACCCATGCATCAGTGTTGGGTAGACTAGGCAAAATTCACGAGGAAAATTCTCGATGAGTGGGGACTAGATCCCTGGTCCTCTTGCACCACACAGCTCACTGAGCTAATTCGGGTCTAACTTCCAGTTAGGCACACCTATTCCGAAGGCGATCTCATTTGCAAAAGACGCAAATTGAATGCTCTAGACAAGGGGCAAAGGGCGGTCTGAATTTGAATGCAAATCGCAAGCAAGCTACTTTGTAGGGCAAGCTACTTTGTAGGGAAAGTCAAATTGAAGTCTCTGGTTAGCAGGAAAGGAATGGTTATCTCGTTAGCGAGTGACGTCACCATTGCTTTGCCAACTCGAATCAAGTTTTCCTTTTTCTTTCCTTAGCTGTTCGGCTCGGCGCTTCCGTTTTGTTTCAGTTCAAAGGGGGACTATTAGCCCGAGGATAACTCTCCTCTCTTCTTAATCTGCCCAAGACAGCTCGCAAGTGCTTTCATTTCTTGTTGAAATCTTTTTGCTGGGTGTAGAACTCGCTGAGGAGCGGCTAAGTTCGTTTATTTGGCGTACAAAGCTGACGAAAAAGCTGCGTGTTTTTATCCGTCTAGCTAAGTAGACAGGCACTCCGCCTCACACTTGGCTGAGAATATAACGTCGGTCATATACAGGGGTGGATAGAATACAAAAATTAAATTTTAAATCATTTTGACTTCGATTACTTCTTGTTCTGAACAAAAAGTAATATTGTAGACCCGGGTGTTAATTTTAGAACAAGAGCTGTCGTTACTTCCATTTAGGAGCGAGGCTGACTATACTAGGCATGGAACTTCAAAGTAAAGGCCCAATATTATTAATACATTAATACAATACATATAGTTACAAGATCATATTTTTCTGGTTAGGGGGTTAACCTCCCCATGAGCGGAAAATTATACATGGTAATACCAACGTGAATCCAAAAAAAAATATAGGCGAATCCCCCCCCCATGACCGCTTTTTTGATACGGGCCTGGTTAAGATGCTTAAGGGCGTCTAATACGCAGTCGTGTTTGTTTATGTTTTTTCTGCACACTTCTTGCGCATATTATATTTCAGAACATTTAAATAGTTTCCAATAGTTTCCTCATAAAGTGTACAGAAAAAACCGAAACAAATAGCGATTGTGTGGTCGCCCTTAATCCCAAGTATGATCATACAATATAACTGGTATGTAGGTAGGTACCTTACCTATGTACCTATTAGCCCAGTGGATACGCTTGATAGGTAGGTAGGGTACCTGCCTATACCTAAATGAGACGATTGAAAAATACCTTAGGCTGAATTTCACCACTTTCCAATAGTGTCTTTTAACGAGAGGATTTAACGAACGGATCCGCGTTATCGTATGTTTAGCTTACGACAAATGCCTTGCGCTTGTTTCTCTGCGAACGCATTTGTCGTAAGCTAAACATACGATAACGCAAATCGGTTCGTTAAATCCTCTCGTTAAAGACACTATCGGAAGGTGGTGAAATTCAGCCTTAGGTAGGTACTCACATGGTATAAGAAGAAAAAAAATCGTATTCCACCACATTTCCTCCGCTATTTTGTCCACATCAGCTTTTTTCGTTCATTTCCTCCGCGCACAATATTTTCAGAGTACACAATAAATCCTAGCTATAAGTAGTCCACGGAACAACTATAGGAAACTCATACTCATAAACCAGGTAACTAAAAAGTAATCACAGAATAATTCGTTAAAGGTAACAATTATAGTCCAGATCACTCTTGCATCAGAGTAGCGACACCCATTATTCTAAAAAACACAGGGTTTAAAAAATTATTTTTTGTTCAGAACAAGAAATAGATTTAAGGGTTCGCTATACCTGACGGTGCATTTTTTGCCGCCCATAAGATTAACATTGCGAGCGGCGATTCATTTTCAAGGTTTACCCTTGGTCGGAAAGACACAAAATTTTGCCTGTACCTAGCCCTAACAATGTTCTAGGGAGTGTTCGAAGCAGATTTCCCATTTTCTTACTGGTTTTCGAGATACAGTAAGTACTTTTCTTGAGGTATGCGATGCTAGCATTTGCAAAACAGTTGCAATAAAAGAAACCAGTGAGAAATTGGGAAATCTGCTTCGAACACTCTCTAGAACATTGTTAGGGCTAGGTACAGGCAAAATTTTGTGTCTTTCCAACCAAGGGTAAACCTTGAAAATGAATCGCCGCTCTCAATGTTAATCTTATGGGCGGCAAAAAATGCATCGTCAGGTATAGCGTCCTCTTAAGCGCCACCATACATTCGCTATTTTTTTACGTCTGGACTTCAAACTTTGTAAGATAATTATTGGATATTCTGAAATATAAGTAATAGGTACCTATGTCTTTTTAACGTCACTACTCATGAGGCTATGTTGTGATTTCTCGATCGGTTAATTTTGGACAGTTTTTTTGGTGACAAAAATCACTAGATCGTAAATGACAACATAGCCTCATGACTAATGACGCTAAAAAGACATATTTCAGAATATTTAAATATCAAATAGTTTTCTCACAAAGTTTGTAGTCCAAACGTAAAAAAATAGCGAATGTATATTTAGAAGAAAGGGTTTAGCATATTTCTGCGTCTACCCACCCCTGAATTTGACGGTACTCTCACGCCCAACAGTGATACGGACTGTAATAGCAGACTATTACATTTCTAACAGTCAAGTCTCTACTATTTAACATTTTCTTGTCTTCAGATGAAAGAAATGAGAATAACAATTATACATGAGTCAGGGGAACTCCTACGCGGAGGCTTTAGCTGGAGAGGCGCCACTTCAAACTTCCATTAAGGGCCAGCTTTTGTTCCACCTACGCCCATTCCAAATTACAACAAGTCATCAGATATTCAATTGGATACTGATTATAACAAATGAAATGAAGAACTTCTGTAAGTATTTGTAGAAGGTGAAATGACATGCAAAAAAGGTTTTCCACGCAAGGTAGAAGGTTGCCCGGTTGGGCACAACGGCAAAGGATATTTCGCCGAAGCCGAAAAAAATTGCCTACGCCAGGATTCGAACCCATACCTCTCAGGACACAAGTTCCCTTGACCGCTTGCCCACTGAGAGGCATCCAAATTTTTCTGTCAGCGATTTGTGTTTAGTTGGACGTATCGAAATCTAATTTTCAGGGCTTTCTTGGATCCTACAGATTTATAAAGACCACATTTTCTGTTAACTCCCAGAACTTCAACCGGGTTTACGCCCACTCTCTTTCCAGAGTCAGACCACAACTTGAGATTCATAAACCGCATAAATTGTTTAAGTACACATAATAAACAAAAAGATCGGGAAAGGAACATCAAGCCGCCTCCAGCAGGTACTTACATACACCCAAAAACCCTGGCTTTCCAGTGAGAATAAAAACTCAAAAACTCATCTAAACTAATAGCTTCTCGAAAAACCTAAACTTTTTTTGGTTGAGCCCTCTCCAGCCTTTATAACAGTTAGAAGAGCGTTATATCAACAAACACCTAAAATACCACACGGACCAATGTTTCACAGGGGTAACACAAAATATAAGTCCGCAAGTTCACTTAATGCAAAAACACACGAGAGAAATAAAAATTTGGTGACACTGCGAGTGCTGACGGGTCGCGGGCTTGCACACAACTGGAGCCGCTGGAGCAACGATCTTGCGTCCTTCGCCATCTGGCGGCCTGAGCTCAAACTACTCTGGATGAGGGGAAGAGCTCAGCAACAAGACCATTTCAAGAAATACCCATCGTGCTCAGCTGGCAGCACTACCAAATACCAGCTCCCACCCTACAGTTCTGAATGCCGATCAAAAAATTGTTGTAGGATTGGGATCGAATCGGTGTGACCCGGTTCTCAGTCTCAGGGTTCATCGAACCATCTACAATCGAGACCACTCGGCTACTTTATTCTAAAAATTAAAAGAAATGTTTTGAACGAACATTTTTTTACAATAGAAAAGTACGATCTGGTACTAAGGAAGGAAGGTTAAGTGGGTTTCACAAAACCGCGATGAGATAGGTAGCGTAAATTGGCAGAAGGGTGACTATTTAGGTGGGCGTCATGCCAGACTTCTTAGCGTGGGAGAACAAAGCATCAGCGCAGGCTTAGAACCCACGGCTTGCTGTGATGCGTTGACTTCACAAAGTAGCATTTATAGTTTTACACTTAGAGTAGGTATCCTTCCCTCCGCGCTTTTCTGAAACCTACTATACCTACCTACCCAACAAAGGCACAGAACAATCAAAGAACAGTAATTAAGGGCCACCATACATTCTCGACGAACTCCGCCAAAACCACTGTGCGAAAGTAAATATTCGACAAAAGTAATGTTTACATTTTAGTACCACCGGAGACTGGTAATTGCAATATCGTATCGGTTGTGTCTACTCTAAAAGCTAAACATAGTGTGCTATTTGAACGCGAAACGAACGAGTGAAAGTAGGACACTATGTTTAGCTTTTACAGGAGAAAAAGTAGAGAAATGGTGTTGCAATTACGAACTTCCGTAAGTGAAATAAAAATTGTCAACATGTAACATGGCGGCGGTAAATATTACAAACATTTATCAAGCTTTTCTACTAAATGTGACGATAAAATCATACTGTTTTAATCCGAAACGTTACAAAAAAATATTTCGCGTGAGGTAGTGTTGTGTTTTCGCGATCTGTCAAAAAAACATGTGGACTGGTAGTTGACTGTTTAAAATCGCTCCTGTGGGCTTATTACTCCATTTCATGCAAAAATACAACACTACCTCACGACAAAGAGTCTCAGGTTTACATCCCCCTATAAACACTTTTCACTCGCCCTGTAACTTCGGAATAGGGTGTGAAGTACTTAGCATTGCGAATCAAATGGGTGTATTTCCCCTTAAGGTTATATTTCAGCTGATGGTGCATTTGTATTTTCTTTATATCGTGTCCTAAATTCCTATGATCTGGTGATTCTTGTTACTTTGAAAAAACTGTAGGTACCTTCTTACTTTTGCAACCACAGGCACAAGTGTCCTATGTTTTATTAGAAAATGTATAGTACTCCAAGAGAGTTTTCGAAAGTCAATATACATTATATACATATATAGCTGAATGTACATTCGCTATTTTTCTATGTTCCGATTTCAAACTTTGTGAGAAAACTATTGGATATTTAAATATTCTGAAATATAATATGTCTTCTTAACGTCATTACTCATGAGGCTATGCTGTGATTTCACGATCGGTTAATTTCGGAAAAAATGTTTTGTGACAAAAATCACTCGATCGTAAAATCACAACATACCCTCATGAGTAATGACGTTACAAAGACATATTATAATTCAGAATACTTATTTAAATATCCAATAGTTTTCTCACAATGTTTGAAATCGGAACGTAAAAAAATAGCTAATGTATGGTGGCTCTTAATCATCGTCGAACGGTTCAAAATCATGCGACTTCCTCAAGTAAAAACAGCCACTAGCAGCTTATGGACGGTAAGCCGGATAGGAAACACTCAGGGCTGCGAGGTTGCCGGCTGCTTCAATCATTTCTTCTCGATTATTTTCGAACTCTGGCTGCTCTAACGGCAGCTGAATTTGTGACACTTTTTGTCTTGGTACCAGAACTGTTCTTAGCATCTTCGGCGGGCGGCTTTGACGTCTCACGCGGTTTGCAGCACCTCCAATGCACAATTGATTGAATTCCTCGGGAACCTGTCGAGGCTCTTCTGGTGGCTTTACTGGTAGCTGAATCCGTGACTCAGTTTGTGTGCGCATCAGGACCGTTGGCTGCTGCACTACCTTTGGCGGAAGGCTTGGATATTCTACGTGATACGGAATACCACCAATGCAGAGGTCGGTGGACTCCTCAGCGACTCCTTCACGGTGCTGAAACTGTTCAGCCGTTTGCGGCTCCTTCAGTTTTCGCGTTCGAGGTTTACGCGGTTTTTTCTTTTCTCCCGAAGGATCGGTAGATTTCTTCGTTCGCTGTTTCCGCAGTTTTTTGCCTACGCCCAACTCTTGTTCTGGCAAAAGAAGTTTAGAGATCAGAAAAGACAACGAAGTTAGGCAATAAGAGGTTAGTTTCGATGATAATATGAGAAAAAGTGTTTGTGCCTCTCAGTGGCCGAGTGGTCAAGGGGTCCGCTTTGTGTCCTGAGAGCTCCGGGTTCGAATCCCGGCGGAACGGAAAAATTTTCCGCTTCCGACATGGATGTATTGGCTTCGGCCCACTCATATTCGGCTTCGGCCACTTCATCATATCGGCTTCGGCCACAAAATCTAACAAACCAACTCATCGGCGCATATGTTCTCTGAATGTCGCGCGTTAAAAAAAAAAAAAAAAAAAAAAAAAATTAGAAAAAGTGCTTTGTTTTGGTTCAAGTGAACACAAACACACATCCCTGTATCTGGTGGGTGAGTCGGGACTGAGACAGCGCCATGACAGGTGACATAATAGTCAGGGGTGAGTCGGGACTTTGTGAGATAGCGGACAAAGAGACATAGAACAATGGGTTAGTCACGCGTTGGCGTCTGCTATGTCGCCTGCCCTTTTGGAAGGCGACAAGGCTGACATAAAAGGTGACATAATTTAAACTCCTCTTCTGTATACTTTTATTATAAAAATTGGAAGTTTATAATAAAATGCATTGATTGTGTGTTCGGTTTATGTTTAAATTTACGGAAAGTATCTTTATTTATAATAATGAAATTTTCATCTTGTGAACTTCGTGGAATCTGTGGTTTTGTTTACAACAAAAAAAGGCATAAAATGCTACTTAAACTTTCCAGAAAACGATTTAGTCTATATTCCAATATAATTATTCAAAAAATTGACGGTATTTGGCTGTATTTAATTGGTTTAATTGGTGAGTAACCTTGAACGAAGCGGCCAAGATGGCGCTGTCAGCGGGTAACCGGACTCACCCCAATGACATGACATCCATGACATACGGTCATTTCTATGTCTCTTTGTCAGTGGCGCGGTCCCGACTCACCCCCACTCACCAAGCGCCATTTTACGACGAGCCATCATTTCTCGAGTATTTTTGCGGCGAATGTCTCTCACTGTCACGCCATGCTCCCGCAAGACATGGCGGCTATAAATCCTTGCAGCAAGGAACTCTTTTCCACAGAACTGACAGAGGAAACTTCGATTCGCAGGCGGTGACGTGTTCTCTAAACAAGTTATTAAGAAATGTAAACAAACAGCAATGTGATCCAACCAATCATGCTTGTTTACGTTTTTTCGACACTAAGATATTTAAAAGTTCTGACATATAATATGTCTTCTTTACGTCAGTAATTAACTGGCTATGTTGTGAGTTTACGATCGAACAAATTTTTTACTGACAAAAATAATTCAATCGTAAATTCACAGCATAGTTAGGTGATTCCTGGCGTTAGGAAGATATACCTACTACACTTCAGAACGTTTAAATATCGAACAGTGTCCTTAAAAAAATTGTCGCAATAACGTAAACAAATAGCAAATGTATATTTCGTATACACAGCATTTTTAAACGAGAAAAAAATCAAAGTCCAATCCGTCGGATGAAATCTACAGGTAACAGGTAACAGGCAAGGTTCACTAGGGCTCAGGTTCCCATTGTAAATTAAATACGTTAGTAATAAAAACGGAATTGTGGCCCAACTGTGGTCTAGTGGACTCGCACGACTGAGGTCCTGGGTTCGAATCCCGGTATAGCAGCAATTTTCTGTTGGTAGCTTGGACGTCACACCAAATATTCGTTTGGCTTCAGCCAACAATCAGTTTCTTTCACTAACGACTGTGCCTTCGGGCCAAGAGTAAGGGCTGTAAGCATGTCTGGGCCTTAACTTTAAAAAAATTTAGTCTTACCTGTGTCACGTGGGTGCCTGAACCATTTATGTATTCTTAAATCGGACCGATGTGTGAATGAAACCCCACAAAGGTCACATAGGAACGACTGTGGACCTTTTGCATGGCGGTGCCTCATGTGGTGTCGCAGTAGGGTCGGTCCTTTGTAACTCTTATTTGGGTCGCACACCTGCAACATGAAAACAATTACTGCAGACAATTGACAACCAAAACAGCTGAATATAAGGCTGAAGACGCAAAATAATACTATATTAAAGACTGCTTTCCGAGGGAACTGTTCGTTCTGTAAAAGTCTATCTTTTTCACAACAGAAAAAGACAGAAGTTACATTTGCTATCTGTTGTCACTTTTTTGCGACAATTTTTTGAGGACTTTGAAAGAGTTGTAGGACTGTCTGAGGACTCTGTTGAATATTTAAATGTTCTGGAATGTCTTCTTAACGAGAAATTAAGGGCAACTACAAAATCGTGATTGTTTACGTTTTTTCTGCACCAATTATGAGGAAACTATTGGATATTAATTTGTACTGAAATAGCCAATAGTATCCTCATAAAATGTGGAGAAAAAAACGAAAACGAACACGACTGCTTAGATATCCTTAAGGGCCACCATACATTCGCTATTTTTTACTTTCTCGCTAGCCAAAAAGACGAGAAAGTATTGTTTTCGTGCAAAATTTCGAAATTGAGATTTTGGGTTTCCCATGATCCTGGGGGTCCCCTGAGTCCAAAAAAGTGGTTTCTGGAAAAAGTCTGTCCGTCCGTCAGTCCGTGCAGAGCTCTAGCGCCTATACCGTTCATCCGATTTTGATGAAATTTGGTATGGACCTGTCTAAAATTACTGCCGAGGGGCATTGTTAAGGATTTTTTGATTGGTCAAAAATTGCGGCCGCTATTGTCAAAAAACCGCCAAAATAATTCAAAAATCGTGTTTTTGGTTAGTCGGACAAGCGCCGACGGTACACTTTTCAATCTATAACACTGAAAATTGGTAAGTGTGTTGACAAATAGATGCTTCGAGGTCATTTTGCAACTAAAATTGAATTGGTTGAAAATTACGGCCGTTCTGGACCAAAGTTCGATCGTTTCTGCGCCATTCACATTTATTGACCGATTGTCATGAAATTTAGTAAATTTGTGTAGAACCATGTAACTGAAACATCTGTCGAACAGAATTTTGTTATCTTCAAAATTACGGCCGTTGTAGTCAAAAAAGTGTCGAAAATGAGTTGAGAATGAGAAACCACGTTTTTGAATGGTCGGAACGCATTTGGGACTACAGTAATAAAATGACAGACGTGAGATTTGGTATGAGTGATCTCAAATAGATGCTCGTGGATCAGTTTCAACTGATTTTCGATTGCTTAAAAATTACGCTCGCAAAAAAATTTCAAAAAAAAAAATTCCTTAAAAAAACGAAAATTTTATAAGGGACGATAAAGCTAAGTGCGACTGTTGTCGGACTCTTTAAAGGGTCATATCGTGATTTTTGTCACAAAAAAAAACTGTCCAAATTTAACCGATCGTGAAATCACAACATAGCCTCATGACATGACGTTAAGATGACATATTATATTTCAGAACATTTAAATATCCAATAGTTTTCTCACAAAGTTTGAAATCGGAACGTAAAAAAAAAACGAATGTATGGTGGCCAAACGTAAACAAACACGGCTATGTTGCGATTTTACGATCGAGTAATTGTGAACAAATTTTGTAAATCCAAAAGTCATTCGGTCCGTAAAATCAAACCATAGGCAGTTCATTTCTGACCTTAAAGCGACATAGTATTATACTTCAGAAGTTTTAAATATCCAAAACTGTCCTAAAAAAATGGCCAGAAAAAACGTAAACAAATAGCAAATATTTCGTTTTAAAATTGATGATATGCATGGGCCCTCACCTCGCAAGAGAACATGGTAACGCCTGCGCCATCGTGTTTATCCTGGCAATGCTTTGTAAGAGCATCAACCCCGGATTTCTCCTCGGCACAGACTCCGCACTTCAGTGGCGGCAGTGCCCCCCTCTTCCCGGTCCTCCCACCCAATTTATCCAGATTCCCGTCATGTTTTAGCACCAGGTGATTTACAAGGAAGAATCTGAAAAAGCAATACCAAAAGTGCATTTTACAGCAGGTAAGCAGAGTTAGTTTTCCGTGGTGAATCTGCAGTTTTTGAGAAATTTCTGCGGTTTTTTGTCAGTGGCAAGAAACTAACGTTCGATCTTGAGATTTTTAACTTTCCCATGATCCTGGCTCCTGAGTCGGAAAAGGTAGGGGAACGTTCTCGGCCATTGTCGCTCAAGTAAACCTACTGCCCTCTGTGCTACTGCGTTGAGATCGAGAAATAGTTCCCCTGCGTTATCCTTCAAGTATATGGCAGAAAGAAGGGCCGTGACCTGCACAGCGGTATTCTACTTGTAACGGGTCAAAGGAAAAGACAAAACCTTTGAATCACAAGAAATTAACAAGCTGTTGCATCATGAGTGAAAGTTGAATATATCAATCGATAAAAATGGCGGTGCACGTACCCGTATTATCTAGGCACTACGGATCTAAATGAGACTGGTAATTGCACAACCGCCAATGGCCGTGGCTTCTCCAAAAGCTGAACATAGTGTGCTATTCGAACGAGGAAGCAAAAGACAGCAAATAGGACATTATGTTTAGCTTTCACTGGAGAATCCTTCGAATTCCTACAGTTCCTAAATACAGTATGCCATACTAGAGACTATCGATACCCGATCGAGAAAAAAGGCGGTTTTGGACATACTTTCTGTCAAACTCGACGCCGCAGTGCTCGCAAATGTGGGGGACTGGCGGCGTAGGCTTAGAAGCTTCTCCTTTTCTTTTTCTTGGTTTCCGAATACTGTCTGCCTTTTTCTGGTGGTATCCCATGTGGTACTTCATATGAGATTCCGTTATGAGTCTTCCACAAACGTGGCACAAGACTCGGCTGGAAGGTTTCTCTGGAATCGAGCAGTCAGAAAAAGTGTATCTAGGCATAGGTTAGGTACATAACATAACAGAGCTTATTTTGGCAGTTAAGGAAACAGGATTGTATAATATAATGTACAACCTAATGGTTGACTTTCGCACAGTGGTTTTGGTGGAATTCGCGGTGGCCCTTAACGTTGTACCATTGTTAGCCCCATAGTTGTACCTATCGACACATCAAAATCGAAAACTTACGACGGAGGCGCCAGTTCAGTTCCTCACTGCGTCGTCTGCTGTTTTTGTAATACGAATGTTCATCCTCGATCAACCGAGCATCGTTTCCTTCCATCTTCAGTATGTGTAGTTTGCGCATGTATGGTTTATCTTCATGATCTCCTTCCCCTTGCACGCCATCATCTTCCATTCCTCCGTCATCGCCCAAGTCCTCTCCCAGGCCTCTCACCTCACTGTTCCCTTTTTCCAGTACCTTAACATTTATAACCTTTTGGGCTCCCTTCAGCTCACTCGAATTAGCCCAAGTTCTTTTTCGCCCCAACTGCCCTTTGAACCGTGAGTGAGAAACTCGCCACTTGTGTTTCTCCATAAAATGATTTCTCAGTCGCCCGGGTGATTTTTCCACAACGTCGCACAAGCTGCATACGAATACGCTACATTTCAAAGTTCTCCGAACTGCAACAAAAAGAATCATGGCTGAAGGCTGTATATACATTCTCGACGAACTCCACCAAAACCACTGTGCGAAAGTAAATATTCGACAAAACTCATGTTTACATATTAGTACAGCCGGAGACTGGTAATTGCAATATATCGTATTGGTTGTGTCTACTCTAAAAGCTAAACATAGTGTGCTATTTAAAAGAGAAACAAACGAGTGAAAGTAGGACACTATGTTTAGCTCTTACAGGAGAAAAAGTAGAGAAATGGTGTTGCAATTACCCACTTCCGTAAGTGAAATAAAAATTGTCAAAATGTAACATGGCTACGGTAAATATTACAAACATTTATCAAGCTTTTCTTCTAAATGTGACGATAAAATCATACATTTTTTAGTCCGAAACGTTACAAAAAAATATTCCGCGTGCGGTAGTGTTGTGTTTTCGCGATCTGTCAAAAAAACATGTGGACTGGTAGTTGACTGTTTAAAACCACTCCTGTGTGCTTATTACTCCATTTCATGCAAAAATACAACACTACCTCACGACAAAGAGTCTCAGGTTTACATCCCCCTATTAACACTTTTCACTCGCCCTGTAACTTCGGAGTAGGGCTTGAAGTACGTAGCATTGCGAATTAAGTACATGCAGTCGACCTTGAAAAAGAAATGCCTGACATGGGCTAGGAAATTACCATGAGAGATCCTGTGACAAAGGAGCACTTTCGGGGAAGGGACTAGTCATGGAAAGAATGATAAACCATAATATAGGTAGATATTTTTCACCTTTTAAATTTATTCAGCACTTCTTTATGTTTTTTACCGGTCACATTTTTCGTTATTTTCGAGGAGTTACCTTGACTTACCCGGCTTGACTTTCAGCGCTGTTCGAGCTTTCATGGTAGGAGGCTCATCGGCCTCAGTGGGTGACTCCATACTCGTTGCTGGACCTTCTACTGAAGGTAGCGCCGATTTCTCCGCAACTAGTTCATCCTCCACAATATTACACTCATCCTGTTTGGCTGCGCCTTCTTTACGTTGAGAACCTTCCCCTTTCACAACGTGTAGAATGAAGTGATCCGTGAATTCTTCGACGGTAGGGAGAACTGTGCCACAAATGTGGCAGCCCTGCTCCAGTGCCTCGGGGAGAGCTAATCTGCCGCAGCCACGGTTTGTGAGGATGGCACCCACGTTGAGTTGAACAATATGCTGGAAGCATGTGAGCACGTCTTTGCTGCACGGCACACAGCAGTGCTGTAGACCCACGTCACACTCACTCTGCAAGCAAATAATTACTGTTCTGGACTTTACACGGAGAAGAGGGAACAGAGAGAGGAATAAAACGCGAAGGAGGTATAGTAGCTTTCAGACAGCACTGCACAGTAAGCCATGGGTTCTCTCAGGTTGCGGAGAAGTACCCAGCTCTACTCTATAGTCACTATAGCTGAGGGTTGGGGGGGACAAGCCTAGCAACTAGACCGTTTTCAAGAACTATCCATTGTGCTCAGCTGGCAGCACTACCAAATACCAGCTCCCCAGCCATAGAGTAAACGATGGGGACCTACAGTTTTAGGTGGGTTCCGAACCACCACAGCCTCGATATAGATTTCACTTGACATGCTGAACATATCAGAGGTGGATGCCGAGGAGAAAAACTTTTTGGTGGGATCGGGATCGAACCGGTGTGACCCGGCTCTCACTGCTCCTCAAAAGTCGACCATTTAGTCCACTCGGCTATCGAGGCTATTAGCTCTACTCTAAGAAGATACCCCTTCTGGCAACCTACGCTACCTTAGAAAAGCCTACTTCACTTTCTTACTTACCAACTTGAGCACAATGAAAAGTATTCGACCAAAACGAGTGAGCTCAAGCGTATCGCCCCGTAAAGAGAGCGCTTCAGGAAGTTCAACTGTCCTGGAGCATAGACAACACCTAGCTTTGTCGTCAGGAATTAGATGATTGTCACACGCTTCCTCCAGCGATGGTGCTACAATTTTTTTAATTTTAGGTTTCTTCGGGGGCTCTTTTGCTTTTGTACCGATCTAAAACAGTAGGAAATTATACAAGTGAGCTCTTCAAAAATAAATAAGACATATTTTACGTTCTAGTTATAGAGAGCCACTCACAATAGTGGTGAAATCCCGGCAAAGAAGGGAGATTAGTAGAACATGTAACCATAGTCAAGGTTGCTGAAGTTTGGTATTTGGTCCTGAGAACTGTAAAAGCGCTACTCAAGGATGGCTGGAACTCTAACACAGCCTATCGCTACTCATAGACCCGGCCCTTAAATATAAATACATACCAAATTTTTAATGGGCTTAAAGATGGTTGGCACAGCATTTTCTTTCAATGAAATCCGCCGCTCATCAGGAAACATATTTTGTGTAAAATGGACTGCGCATAGGGTGATGTTTTTTACTTTCTCGCCCGTATGAAATACATGGGCTGAGAAAGTTATGTCTTCGTGCAAAATTTCGATTTTGAGATTTTGGGTTTCCCATGATCCTGGAGGTCCCCCGAGTCCAAAAAAGTGGTTTTTAAGAAATGTCCGTCCGACGTACGTACGTACGTACGTACGTACGTACGTACGTACGTACGTACGTACGTCACTCTGTCGCGCAACTGGACGTCACACCGTTCGTCCGATTTTGCTCAAATTCGGTATGTAGGTACCTAATGTAAATATCTGGACCCGTTTTTTGATAAATTTTGATAACTCAAAAATTGCGCCTGCTATGGTCAAAAAAAGGCAAAAAATCGTGTTTTTTGACAGTTCAGAAGGGCTGGAAGCTACGTATATCAAGTTGGAACCTTGAAAATTTGCGAAAGTGTTTTTGAATAGATGCTTTAAGGTCATTTAAAATCATTTGGAGGTGGGCCAATAACTTGGCCCAGTTTTGGCCCCAAACGCGTTGGTCATCTCTCCGGTAGCACTATTGGATCGATTTCGGTAAAAATTGGTAGGGAGGTGTACTTTAACCTAGTTTGATGTTTTACCGAACGAAATTTATCCAACATAATAAATGTGGCCAATATTGGCATTATCGTAGGAAAATTTTCCATAAATGGAAATCACGTTTTTGATTGGTTAAGACGGATTTGCAACAACCCTAATCGACAGATTTCCTTGAAAATTGGTGAAAGTGGTCTCAGATAGATGCTTCAAGGTCATTTTCAATTACTTGAAAATTAAGGCCGTGACATGGAAAATAGAAAACACGTACTTTGCGCGTCGAACGACGCTTCACCATTTGACTGATATGTTTGAAATCCGGTGAGTTGGTGCCTAAAATTACTGTCCAGTGTATGGCAAATTATTTTTTAGAAAAAGTTAAAATTTTGGTCCAAAAAAAATAAATTACGTAAAAAAAAATCAAAATTTTCGATAAAAATTGCGAGAAAGTCAAGTGCGACCATTGTCGGACCCTTTATTGAGAGGTAGTCACCGACATTCCTCACCTTGAGATCTTCTCTCCCAATGTTTTTCAGCCACTCAGCACAACTACGATCAGAAATGACGATGAAATACTCATATACACTGTCGTCCTTGATACAGCAGTCAGTAGAGTGTCAATGACAATTTATATTTTCTTGACTGTCGCCCGCTCACCTATACTGAACACAGCAGCAGGCAAAATATCTACTAGACCGCGACACCGGCCGAATTGTGTTGAATGGTATTGACAGCAAAACTTGCCCTGCCAGAGCCCTAAGTATTGTAGACTGATTGGTAAAAGTAGGTACTTGCCTTTCACTCTCAGGTGGTGGGAAAGGGAAAAACTGCAAATGGGGAAACCTCTCAGAATCACTTTGGCAAGTAACAGCCGCGCACCACTTTCTCGTTACTGGATTCTCAGCCATATTTCTAGGAAGTTAGCTAATAATTTTCCAATTTCAAGCAATTAGGCTACTGTAATCATACAGTCAACCAGCAGTCAACGGCCACTGGTAGGGCAGTGGGCAAAGCCGTTCCGTGCTCTTTATGGTCAAAAATAGGTTAATCATCTGTGCATCCCACATAATATTAATTCAAGATGTTTTACTGAAAAAAACATATAATAAGTAAGTATTATAAAAAAAATAGCTTTGAAACGAAACCCTACTTCACACTCAGCGACTGCGACATAAACAAAAACACTGGTATACACAAAGCTACCAACGTACAAGATGCGACAAAATTCCCTTTATAGACGACTCCCGCCAAAAGTTTTAAATGGCAGAAGTATATCTAAAGTTTGGCATCAATCCTAATAACTACTTTACATGGGATAAAATCCAGCTGGATGGCTTGCTTAAATATTTACATCTTTGTATCGGTTCTAGTAGGCCTAAACGCACTGCACCCTGCACCATTCTAATATTATTATCAATCATCGAAACCTTAAGTTTAAAAAACTTTATAGGTCTATTTTCCCATTTCCTCTACCTAATCTAATAGGAGAAGGAAGGAAAAACAAATAACAGATCTGATGACACCTTATCCAGATGAAAGTAAATTTAATTTCCAAATTTAAAACACAAAAAATAACTCCCTCGGTACTACTATGCTCTACGTTCTCTGCGCATCAAATATCATGCGCATTCTGCAGGTAAAACACGGCTTGGGTAACTTTTTCATGGTCAGTCAGATTAGAAATATCCTCAGCTACTTCAGAGACTTCTTGTTCTTGGCTGCTCTCCAAGATTTGCGGCTGTAAAGGAAGCGGCATCCGTGAAACTATTACCCTCTGTATCGGAATACTTGTTTGTTGTATCGTATTCCCCAAGCGCTGGATGTTTTGTGGATAACTTGGGTACTGTATGTGATAAGGAGTCCCTCCAACATCAGCAGCTTCTTCGGAGATTTGGCTGCCCTGTACCTCGATTTCAGGTTGTATCGGCAACTGCACCCGTGACCCAACTGGTTTTTGTATCACAACTATTTTTTCCACAGACTGTGTCTTTTGCTGGTGAGTTGGGTACAGTATGTGATAAGGAGTCTCACCTACGTCGGCAGCTTCTTCGGTGACCTGACTGCTCTGTACTCCGATTTGCGGTTGTAACGGCAAATGTTTCCCGGACCCAACCCGCTTTCGTATCACAACTATTTTCGGTTGCTTAATTTCTTCCACACATTGTGTCTTTTGCGGCGTGGCATCCTTAATGGCATCCTGACTACTCTGTAACTCTTGTAACTGGCCACCAGTTTGAGGCTCGTTCGATTTTCTCTCGCGGGGTTTCCGCTTCCGAGGTTTTCGTGGCTTTTGCGGTCCCTGCAAATCCCCCAGTCCTGTGAAAAGAAATGAGAAGTTCATGGATTACTAAAGAAATCGTAAAGTTAATAAAAAGTTGCGCTCCTCCGTGAGTCCCTGGTTGTAGTTTTTACTTTCTCGCCCGTACATGGGCTGAGAAAGTTATGTTATCGTGCGAAATTTCGATTTTGAGATTTTCATTGCAAAAGGCGTTTCAGAGGTCCTAGATACCAAAAAAATGGTTTTTAGGTCATGTCCGTCCGACGTACGTACGTACGTACGTACGTACACGTACGTCCGTTTGTCTGTAGCGCGGCTACAGGTCACACCAGTCAACCGATTTGGCTCAAATTTGGAATATAGATGTCTAAAATCAGTTCCGAAATACATTTTTAATTTAATTTTGATTACACAAAAATTGCGCCCACTATTGTCAAAAAAGTGTCAAAAAAAATTCAAAATCGTGTTTTTGTCTACTCAAGATGCATTTCACGGTACGGTAATAAAGTTAGAACCTTCAAATTTTGCAGTCGTGTTCCCAGATAGATGCTCCAGGATTATTTTTATTGTTATGGAGATGGGCCGAAAATTTGGGCCAAAATTGGCCCATACGTGAAAACCTTGGCCCCATGAACAGTATTGGCCGGAATTTTACAAAAATCCATAAACTTGTGCTTAATAACATTACTTAAAAGTTTGTCGAAGAAATATTCAATCAATTCAAAATTGCGGCCAATATAGGCAAAATAAAGTCAAAAATAGGAAAAAAAACTAGAATCTCGTTTTTGATTGGTCAAGACGGATTTGGCACTACAGTTATTAAGTTAGATCCTTGTAATTTCGCATAGTGTTCCCAAATAGATGCTACAAGATCATTTACATTCTTTTTGAGATGGGCCAATAATTTGGGCCAATATTGGCATTATCGTAGGAAAAATTTTCCAAAAATGGAAATCACGTTTTTGATTGGTTAGGTCACATTTGCAACAACACTAATCAACGGATTTTCTTGAAAATTGGTGAAAGTGGTCTCAGATAGATGCTTCAAGGGCGTTTTCAATAGATTTACATTTACTTAAAAATTAAGACGGTGACATGCAAAATAGAAAACATATACTTTGCGCGTCGAGCGACACTTCACTGTTTGACGGATATGTTTGAAATTCGGTATGCAGGTGCCTATAAGTATCGCCCATTGTGTGGCAAAATACTTTTTAGAAAAAGTTAAAATTCTGACAAAAAAAAATATTCACGTAAAAAAAATCAAAATTTTCGATAAAAATTGCGAGAAAGTCAAGTGCGACCATTGTCGGACCCTTTATTTATCAGTAGTTTACATCAGTATACATGCAGAGGAACACTGAGAAACGAGTCACACAGGTTCGTTCCCGATCCTACTAAAAAGTTTCTCAGATCGGCATTCACCTTGAGAAATATATACCAAGGCTGTGGTGGTTTGAAACCCACCTAAAACTGTAGGTCCCCATCGCGTACTAACACGATGGCCAGGGACCTGATGCCTGGTACTGCTGCCAAATGAGTACGGCGGATAAATTCTTGAAACGGTTGGTTGCTGGGCTTGTCCCCTAAACTACCCTGACTCACCTTGAGCTGCTCTCTTCTCCCTTTCCTCCCTCAGCCTCTTCGTTCGCTCTTTCATATACCTTCTCATATACTCCTTCTGCTTTTCAGTAGCTTTGGCTTTTTTTGGGGGGGTTTTCACTTCCCTCACAAAATTCGGGTCATGCTCCTGCCGAATGTGTTTGTGCCAAGACTTTCCAGCATAGAACTTTTTTCCACAGAACTGACAGACAAAAGTTCGTATCTTCGGAGGTGAGTTCTCTAAAAGGTGGAACAGAAAATGGTCGGTAAAACAAACAGGTGGACTGGTGATGACGAAGAAGTAGAGAGAGCTTCCAGTCAGGAATATTTCAATGTTATGAAAATTAAATTAACTGGCTATGCTTTGGTTTTACGTTCGAGTAATTGTGGACAAATTTTTTATTGACAAAAATCATATTATATTTCAGAACATTTATATCCTAGTTTCAGCAAAAAATAAAGGGTCCGACAATGGTCGCACTTGACTTTCTCGCAATTTTTATCGAAAAATTGATTTCTTTTTTTTACGTGAATAACTGTCAGAATTTTAACTTTTTCAAAAAAGTATTTTGCCTCACAATGGGCGATGCTTTTAGGCACCTGCATACCGAATTTCAAACATATCCGTCAAACAGTGAAGTGTCGTTCGACGCGCAAAGTATATGTTTTCTATTTTGCATGTCACCGTCTTAATTTTTAAGTAAATGAAAATCTATTGAAAATGCCCATGAAGCATCTATCTGAGACCACTTTCACCAATTTTGAAGGAAATCGGTCGATTAGGGTTGTTGCAAATCCGTCTTTCCATTTTTGGAAAATTTTTCCTACGACAATGCCAATATTGGCCCAAATTTTTGGCCCATCTCAAAAAGAATAAAAATGATCCTGTAGCACATATTTGGGAGCACTATTGCGAAATTACAAGGATCTAACTTAATAACTGTAGTGCCAAATCCGTCTTGACCAATCAAAAACGAGATTCTAGTTTTTTTTCCTAATTTTGAATTTATTTTGCCTATATTGGCAGCAATTTTGAATTGATTGAATATTTCTTCGACAAACCTTTAAGTAATGTTATTAAGCACAAGTTTATGGATTTTTGTGAAATTCCGGCTAATACTGTTCATGGGGCCCAGATTTTCACGTATGGGCCAATTTTGGCCCAAATTTTTGGCCCATCTCCAAAACAATAAAAACGATCCTGGAGCATCTATCTAGGAACACGACTGCAAAATTTTAAGGTTCTAACTTTATTACCGTACCGTGAAATGCGTCTTGAGTAGACAAAAACACGATTTTGAATTTTTTTTGACACTTTTTTGAAAATAGTGGGCGCAATTTTTGAGCAATCAAAATTATATTAAAAATGTATCTCGGAACTGATTTTAGACATCTATGTTCCAAATTTGAGCCAAATCGGTTGACTGGTGTGACCTCTAGCCGCGCTACAGACAAACGTACGGACGGACGGACGGACGTACGTCCGTCGGACGGACATGACCTAAAAACCATTTTTTTGGTATCTAGGACCTCTGAAACGCCTTTTGCAATGAAAATCTCAAAATCGAAATTTCGCACGATAACATAACTTTCTCAGCCCATGTATTACATACGGGCAAGAAAGTAAAAATCAACGAACATCAAATGTGTATTCTAGATTACCGATAGGGTAGACTCAACGATAAAAAAAAATGTTTAAATACCTGTCCCTGAGGCGGGTGGGTGTTCCAACGTGGTATGCCGCAACAAATTGTCTTTTGATGAGCAGGAAATGCCACACAAGTCACACAAGTACGTCATACCAAATGGCGTGTGGTAACGCTTCATGTGATTTCTCAATTTGCGTGGATTACTGTAATTCTTTCCTGGGCATGCCTGCAACAAGAGAACGCCTGACAATGAGCCTGTTGCAAGGTATCGAATTTGGAGAATCTGTATATCAGCCGCGAGAAAGGACTTCTAAGTGATGTTGTAGAATGTACAAGATTTGCTCCAAATGTCTTCTCCCATCGTAGATATAGCGGGTTAAAAATTTGATTTCCCGTTTCATAGTTGAGACAGTAAAGTAGCTTGTCAGACTTTGATTTGTATCGATACCTTTAGTCGATGGTTCCTGCATAAGCTTACTGAGAGATAGATAGCAGAAGATGTGGAGCTTAGCAGGACTGGCAGAAGGTGGCGTAACCAAAGGGACGTCATTTTTCGCGGTCCATACCAACTTAAAATCCGGCCACTTTAGAGTGTAATAACTTTTTATTAAGTGGTCAGAATCTGCTATGCGATAATATCGAAACTAAGGATGCGTCCCACCATACTCGTTTACTGGTTGAACTCCAGTTAAATTTGGTTTTTACCGAGCAATAATTGAAATTTAACTGGAGTTTAACCGTTAACCGAGTATGGTGGGAAGCACCCTAAGTCAGCCATCCGACTACACGATGGTACAGATTTTTTCCCATTTAATACGAAACAGCAGAATGTTTTTAAGGATATAGTGGGGAAAGTCTTACCTCGCAGGGGAACTGTATGGTGCCCGCGCCATCGTGCTTCTCCTTGCAATGCTTCCTGAGAGAATTAATCCCGAATATCTCTTCGGCACAGACTCCGCACTTCCAAGGCAGCGTCGGGCCCTTCCTTCCACGACTCCCGCCCACTTCATACAGATTTTCGTCATGCTTAAACACCAAGTGATTGACAAGGAAGAATCTGAAACAGCGTTCTTTATAAAATATCAGCTGTTATGCCTCTCAGTGGTCGAGAGGTCCGGTTTCGGATTCAGGCGTAACGGAAAATTTTTCCGCTTATGACATGGATGTATTGGCTTCGGCCAATCCTTCTTCCGCTTCGGCCACAACATCAAACAACCAACTCATCAGCGCATATGTTCACTGAACGTCGCGCGTTAAATAAATTATATATACCTATAAAAAAAATCAGCTGTTTCTTGTGCCCACAGCAACGAGTTCGACATGATACTGGTGCGTGTACGGCCGTTGGCTGCTCTATAAGCTATACACGCGAAAAAAAACATGGCTGCGAATAGCACACCATGTTTTGCTTTTTATTGGCGAACGAAGATTATCGAACGATATAAATGGAAGTGCAATTATCTGTATGATAGATACAGAGTACCTATTGATACCCACAGCGACAGAAATTATCACAAAATTAAAAGAGTGGCTGAAAACGAGTGAAAGCCATAATATTACCATGGATAGTTTTGTGTACGGTACTGAATAGACTGGTAATTGCAATAGCGCCATTTGCCGTGGCTGCTCTAACAGCTAAACATTGTGTGCTATTCGAACGCAAAACAAATGACTGACAGTAGGACACTATGTTTAGCTTTCACGGAAGAAAAAATACTATCGAACGAGAGAAACGGTGTTGCAATTGCCGGTCTCTATCGAGTGTCGATAGTTATATGGTCATACCTTCGGTCGAACTCGGCGCCGCAGTGACGGCAGGTATGGTTCACAGGCTCTGCCTCAGAAGTTTGACTGGAAATTACTCCACTAGATTGTCTTGGTTTCAAAAAATATCCTGGATTATTCTTGTGAACTTTCAAGTGATCTTTCATTCCACTTTCCACTCTGAGCTGCCCACACAGATGGCACAGGACTTTTTTCACTGAAATAGGAAAAAATAGTGGAGCCTAAATTGCCACCATACATTCGCTATTTCAAACTTTGTGAGAAAACTATTGGATATTTAAATATTCTGAAATATAATATGTCTACTTTGTGATTTTACCGAGGGGGTAACCACTCCAGAGATTTCTTGAGATTCCATAAAGATTTCCAAAGAGTCCCAACGATAGTCATAGAAAGATGAACCCAAGGGGTAACCACTCCAAAAAATTCCAAGATTCTCTGAGATTTCATATAGATTTCTAATAATTCCCAACGAGATTCCCAACGAGTGGTTAACCCCTCGAATTTTACGATCGAGTGATTTTTGTCACCAAAAAAATTGTCCAAAATTAACCGATCGTGAAATCTCAACATAGCCTCATGACGTTAAAAAGACATATTATATTTCAAAATATTTAAAGATCCAATAGTTTTCTCACAAAGTTCGAAATCGGAACGTAAAAAAATAGCGAATGTATATTCAGCCTTAAATTGATTACAACAACAAAGAAATATCTCACTCGAGGATGAGACTCACGACACACATTGTTTTCAAATAAACACAGGGTTTCCACTATTATTTTTTGCTCAGAACAAGAAGTTGACCAGAGAAGATTAGGTCCACTTGATCTAAAAGAGCTTAGCAACGATAATTCCCATTTCTGTAGTATAATCACCATGGAAATGACGGAATTTACTCTCATCCAAGAGTGAGATTGACAAAAGTTTTTCAGGCTGTTGGTCGACGTTTTAGTAATGTCTAAGGAAACATTAGGACATTTCTTTGTTCTGAAATATATAAAATGTCTTTTTATCATCAGAAAAGTGAGTGAGTTTGCGTGACGTAGCTATTAAAATAATGCCCGAAACATACTGGGCCAGTGCTGGAATAAGAACTTTCATTCCAGCGACTACCATAGTAGAAGGTTGCTACTCACCGATCTTTTTACGCCACGCTAATCTCTCCTCGCGTTTTCTTTTGTTTTTAAAATATGTGTGTTGATCCTCAACCAGCCGTGCATCGTCTCCATCCTTCTTCAGTATGTGTAGTTTGCGCATGTATGGTTTATTATATCGGATAACTTCTAACTTCCCACTATTCAACAGTTCTGAAAAACTGGGTTTCGCTGGTTCAGCAGGTTTATCTTCATAATCTTCTTCCCCTGGCACGTCATCATCTTCCATTCCTCCGTCATCGCCCAAGTCCTCTCCCAGGCCTCTCACCTCACTGTCCCCTTTTTCCAGTGCCTTAACATTTTTAACCTTTTGGGCTCCCTTCAGCTCACTCGAATTAGCCCATGTTCTTTTTCGCCCCAACTGCCCTTTCAGTTCCTCACTGCGTCGTCTGCTGTTTTTGTAATACGAATGTTCATCCTCGATCAACCGAGCATCGTTTCCTTCCATCTTCATTTTGTGTAGTTTGCACATGTATGGTTTATTATATCGGATAACTTCTAACTTCCCACTATTCAACAGTTCTTCATGATCTCCTTCCCCTTGCACGTCATCATCTTCCATTCCTCTGTCCTCGCCCAAGTCCTCTCCCAGGCCTCTCACCTCACTGTCCCCTTTTACCAGTGCCTTAACATTTTTATCCTTTTGGGCTCCCTTCAGCTCACTCGAATTAGCCCAAGTTCTTTTTTGCCGCAACTGCCCTTTGAACCGTGAGTGAGACACTCGCCACTTGTGTTTCTCCATAAAATGATTTCTCAGTCGCCCGGGTGATTTTTCCACAACGTCGCACAAGCTGCATACAAATACGCTACATTTCAAAGTTCTCCGAACTGCAACAAAAAGAATCATAGCTGAAGGCTGTATATACATTCTCGACGAACTCCAGCAAAACCACTGTGCGAAAGTAAATATTCGACAAAACTCATGTTTACATGACTGGTAATTGCAATATCGTATTGGTTGTGTCTACTCTAAAAGCTAAACATAGTGTGCTATTTGAAAGCGAAACGAACGAGTGAAAGTAGGACACTATGTTTAGCTTTTACAGAACAAAAAGCAGAGAAATGGTGATGCAATTACCCACTTCCGTAAGTGAAATAAAAATTGTCAAAATGTAACATGGCTACGGTAAATATTACAAACATTTATCAAGCTTTTCTTCTAAATGTGACGATAAAATAATACATTTTTTAGTCCGAAACGTTACAAAAAAATATTCCGCGTGAGGCAGTGTTGTGTTTTCGCGATCTGTCAAAAAAACATGTGGACTGGTAGTTGACTGTTTAAAACCGCTCCTGTGTGCTTATTACTCCATTTCATGCAAAAATACAACACTACCTCACAACAAAGAGTCTCAGGTTTACATCCCCCTATATACACTTTTCACTCGCCCTATAACTTCGGAGTACGTAGCATTGCGAACCAAGTACGTGTAGTCGACGGTTTCACGAAAAAGAAATGCCTGACATGGGCTGGGAAATTACCATGAGAGATCCTGTGACAAAGGAGCACTTTCGGGGAAGGGACTTGTCATGAAAAGAATGATAAACTATAATATAGGTAGATATTTTTCACGTTTTAAATTTATTCAGCACTTCTTTATGTTTTTTACCGGTCACATTTTTCGTTATTTTTGAGGAGTTACCTTGACTTACCCGGCGCTGTTCGAGCTTTCTTGGTAAGAGGTTCATCGGCCACAGTGGGCGACTCCATACTCGTCGCTGGACCTTTTACAGAAGGCAGCGCCGATTTCTCCGCTACTACCTCATCCTCCACAATATTACACTCATCCTGTTTGGCTGCACCTTCTTTAAGTTGAGAACCTTCCCCTTTCACAACGTGTAGAATGAAGTGATCCGTGAATTCATCGACGGTAGGGAGAACTGTGCCACAAATGTGGCAGCCCTGGCCCAGCACCTTGGGCAGAGGCAATCTGCCGCAGCCACGGCTTGTGAGGATGGCACCTACGTTGATCTGAACCATAAGCTGGAAGCACGTGAGCACGTCTTTGCTGCACGGCACACAGCAGTGCTGCAGGCCCACGTTACACTCACTCTGCAAGCAAATAATAACTCATTACTGTTCTGGACTTTACACGGAGAAGAGGGAACAGAGAGAGGAATAAAACGCGAAGGAGGTATCAACATGCACGCCAGTGCATGCAGCCAAGTTTTAAAGAAAAAGAAAGCGCGACAAAGCCTCGAGCACTGCCAGCATGTTATACAGGAACCAGAATTGTGCACTTTTCGTGCCTCTCTACAGGAGGCAAGGGGGCGTGGCTCGAACAGTGGGTACCCTTCTCCTGTAGTAGGGTCCCACGGGACCTCCAAAATTAAATTTCAAACTTCTACGTCCAACCGTACCTGAGAAGTGACATCCCAAACTTAGCTGTTTTTGAGGGTCACTCACTGACTCACTGACTCACTCACAGACTGACCTATACAAATTATTAGCATGTTCCAGCAGTGCGATAGAGCTGAAACTCGGCGCACTTGTAGGTACCATCCCGTGGACACCCAGAAAAATCGCAAACCCGAAGTACCTTCAGTATTATAGGTTCAGATTCGATTCAAAGTTCCCATATTAACTTATGGCAGATATTTATACAAAACAACAAACACTGCCTCCTGCTCCTTGTCCTAACAATAAATACCTACCTACTTACCTCCAATGTTGTGAAATGTGTATATGTCTCCTTGTTCCTGTCAGGTACGCTTACGTACTACTTTCAGGCATCAGGTACGAGTAGGTACTATACTTTCAGGGATGGGAAGGTAATTTGTGTAGATTCATCAGGCAACTTATTTTCAGGTACGAGTAGGTACATTTCAGGTATGGGATAACAATTTGTGTAGATTTGACAGGGAACTGATTTTCAGGTACTGGTAGGTACTTTTCAGGTATGGCAAGCTATTTTGACTCCATTCGACTGTCAACTTGTTTTCAGGCACGAGTAGGTACTTTTCAGGTATTTCAGGTATGATATTGGTAATTTGTGTAGGGTTGACAGGGAACTGATTTTCAGGTACTGGTAGGTACTTCCCAGGTATGGCAAGAAAATTTGAGTCCATTCGACAGCCAATTGATGTTTTACCTACTGGTAGAAACTATTGTACCACCTTACAAAAATTATATGATATCCGACCAAAAACACTCCGTGTAAAAAACACAGCCAAGTTTATAACCCTCCAAAAATTAGCCTAACTCAACAGCCCTTAAAAGGGTTTGATATAAAAAATGTTGGCCAAGTTCTTCACACTCCCGCTACCACTCGGCCCCCAAAATTAGTGATATCACTTATTACAGGGCCAAGTTCTTGGCGCGAATCACAAGGATGTTGGCGACATATTTTGTCATGGAAATGCCTGCTCTGCAGGATACCGTTTTCCAATACCCCTTCCAGCCCCCATTCAACCTTAAAGTCTGTGTCTATGACCGGCTGTGAGGCTTACGTGATTTGCGGCAAGGACTTGGCCCTGTAATAAGTGATATCACTAATTTTGGGGGCCGAGTGGTAGCGGGAGAGTGAAGAACTTGGCCAACATTTTTTATATCAAACCCTTTTAAGGGCTGTTGAGTTAGGCTAATTTTTGGAGGGTTATAAACTTGGCTGTGTTTTTTACACGGAGTGTTTTTGGTCGGATAGTAGCTTTCAGAAAAACGCTTTGTAATAGCACTGCACAGCAAGCCATGGGTTCTCTCAGGTTGCAGAGAAGTACCCAGCTCTACTCTAAGAAGAAACCCCTTCTGGCAACCTAAGCTACCTTAGAAAAGCCTACTTCACTATCTTACTTACCAACTTGAGCACACTGAAGAGTATTCGACCAAAATGAGTGAGCTGAAGCGTATCGCCCCGTAAAGAGAGCGCTTCAGGAAGTTCAACTGTCCTGGAGCATAGACAACACCTAGCTTTGTCGTCAGGAATTAGATGATCGTCACACGCTTCCTCCAGCGATGGTGCTACAATTTTTTTAATTTCAGGTTTCTTCGGGGGCTCTTTTGCTTTTGTACCGATCTAAAACAGTAGGAAATTATATAAGTGAGCACTTCAAAAATAAATAGGACATTTTACCTTCTAGTTATTGAGTGCCACTCACAATAGTGGCGAAATCCAGGCAAAGAAGGGAGATTAGTAGAAAGGGACACCAATCGAAGATGTAACCACAGACAAGGTTGCTGAAGTTTAGTCAAGAGAACTGCAAAAGCGCTACTTACTCAAGGATGGCTGGAACTCTAACACAGCCTACCGCTACTCATAGACCCGGCACCCGGCCCTTAAATATAAATAGGTACCTACCAAATTTTTAATGGGCTTAAAGATGGTTGGCACAGCATTTTCTTTCAATGAATTCCGCTGCCCATCAGAAAACATATTTTGTGTAAAATGGACTGCGCATAGGGTGATGTTTTTTGAGAAGTAGTCACCGACATTCCTCACCTTGAGATCTTCTCTCCCAATGTTTTTCAGCCACTCAGCACAACTACAATCAGAAATGACGATGAAATACTCATACACACTGTCGTCCTTGACACAGCAGTTAGTAGTGTCAATGACACTTCATATTTTCTAGACTGTCGCCCGCTCACCTACACTGGACAGAGCAGCAGGCAAATCTCTACTAGGCCGCGAGACCGGCTGAATTGTGTTGAATGGTATTGACAGCAAAACTTGCCCTGCCAGAGCCCTAAGTATTGTAGACTGATTGGTAAAAGTAGGTACTTGCCTTTCACTCTCAGGTGGTGGGAAAGGGAAAAACTGCAAATGGGGAAACCTCTCAGAATCACTTTGGCAAGTAACAGCCGCGCACCACTTTCTCGTTACTGGATTCTCAGCCATATTTCTAGGAAGTTAGCTAGGTAATAATTTTCCAAATTCAAGCAATTAGGCTACTGTAATCATACAGTCAACAAGCAGTCAACGGCCACTGGTAGGGCAGTGGGCAAAGCCGTTCCGTGCTCTTTATGGTCAAAAATAGGTTAATCATCTGTGCATCCCACATAACATTAATTCAAGATGTCTTACCGAAAAAAACATATATAATAAGTACCATAAAAAAATAGCTTTGAAACGAAACCCTACTTCACTTGCGACTGCAACATAAACAATTAAGGGTCCGACAATGGTCGCACTTGACTTTCTCGCAATTTATACGCCAGCGGTAAGTATCGAAAATTTTGATTTTTTTTTTTTTACGTAATTTATTTTTTTTGTACCAAAATTTTAACTTTTTCTAAAACATATTTTGCCATACACTGGAAAATAATTTTAAACACCTGCTCACCGGATTTCAAACATATCCGTCAAATGGTGAAGTGTCGTTCGACGCGCAAAGTACCTACGTGTTTTCTATTTTCCATGTCATGGCCTAAATTTTCAAGTAATTGAAAATCTATTGAAAATGACCTTGAAGCATCTATCTGAGACCATTTTCGCCAATTTTCAAGGAAATCTGTTGATTAGGGTTGTTGCAGATCCGTCTTAACCAATCAAAAATGTGATTTCCATTTATGGAAAATTTTCCTACGATAATGCCAATATTGGCCATAATTATTATGTTGGATAAATTCCGTTCGGTAAAACATCAAACTAGGTTAAAGTACACCTCCCTACCAATTTTTATTGAAATCGATCGAATAATGCTATCGGAGTGACGACCAACGCGTTTGGGCCAAAACTGGGCCAAGTTATTGGCCCACCTCCAAATGATTGTAAAATACCTAAAAGCATCTATTCAAAAACACTTTCGCAAATTTTCAAGGTTCCAACTTGATATACGTAGCTTCCAGCCGTTCTTAACTGTCAAAAAACACGATTTTTTGCCTTTTTTTGACCATAGCAGGCGCAATTTTAGAGTTATAAAAATTTATCAAAAAATGGGTCCAGATATTTACATTAGGTACCTACATACCGAATTTGAGCAAAATCGGACGAACGGTGTTACGTCCAGTTGCGCGACAGACTAACGTAGTACGTACGTCGGACGGACATTTTTTAAAAACCACTTTTTTGGACTCGGGGGACCTTCAGGATCATGGGAAACCTGAAATCTCAAAATCGAAATTTTGTACGAAGACATAACTTTCTCAGCCCATGTATTACATACGGGTGAGAAAGCAGGAGATGAAGCACTTCCGTATTGGAACACGGCCCGATTTCCGGCCGCATAGTTTGCGATTGGGCCGCTTGAGGCGCTACTGACCTGTCATGGCGAACGCGCCAAAAAATTCAAAAGGTTCCCTACACTTTTTTGTTCTTTCTTTTTAGATTTTAGCTTACAACCGAATGATTTAACCTCTTTTGCTAATGTAGTGGCGACTAAAACCTGTTCCATAGTGAGTGACTTAAAGTTTTATTCCGTGAGTAAAATGAGTTTTCAAGTCACTCTGAATAGACTTGCACCAGACCATTAATATATTTTTTTCTTTACTTTATTCCAAAGTGCTTGCATAACTTCAATCAATTCAAAATTACGGCCAATATAGGCAAAATAAAGTCAAAAATGTCAAAAAAACAAGAATCTCGTTTTTGATTGGTCAAGACAGGTTTGGCACTACAATAATGGACCAATGATCTTGAAAATTGGTGAAAGCGATCTCAGATGGATGCTTCAGACTGGTTTTCAACAGAATTTCGAATTTCCAAAAATTACGGCCGCTATAAACAAAAGAATAAACAAGTAGTTTGCGCGTAAACTGCAACTTCACCGTTCAATGGATAAGCTTCAAATTCTGTGTGCATGTGTCTAAAATTATTGCATAGGGGTGTGCAAAATATCTTTGTGATCAAATCACAATTGCGGCCAATTTTTTTTTTTTTTTTTTTCAGTAGCGCAAAAAATGCGAGAAAGTCGAGAACAACCATTGTCGGGCCCTTTGTTTGATAGGTACTTATATGAAGGTAACTAAGAACTTACCTCGCAGCATGTAAGATGCCTTTTCTCCGAGGAGTGGCTTCTTCGAGGCCAATGCCGCAGGACGAAAATGATAGTTTTTTTCTCGTCAAGGATGCCTTTTTGCATGTGGTCGATTTCAGTATTCCCATTCGAGTTCTACGTCGGCAACGAGGTGTTTCTTGAATAGGGGGTTCCGTTGATGACGACACGTCCCCTAAACATTTCACATCTAGTGGCGTACTGCTCTCTTCGGTCGTAACAGGAACACACGTCAAAATATAATCATGATCTTTTTTAACATTGCTCTCCTCACCCCTCAGAATTCTGCAACGAGTACTGGGTATTGGAAGTGACCCTGCTCTCAATACTTTTTGCCACCCTCTAAAAGTAAAACACTGGGGTAAAAAATGCTTAGAACAAACGAAAAAAATTTTGTTATTCCTTCCAATACCCAGTAGCTCACACCACTTTTGTCTAAGTTCGAGTGAGGTCGGAGCCCTGTGCAACGTATCTCTGGACTTTATATTTCTAGTTGTACACTCAGGGACCGAACAAACCCTGACTTCTGACATCTCGCAGGAAAATTAAGCTTTATAATACAATATTTACTTACATACCTACTTATGTGTACCTACCTAGCTTTTTAAATACTTTTAGAAACTCTCAATTTACTATTTAGTTAAAGTAAAGTAAAGAAATTGGGAGTTGAATACGACTGACCTGCCTCTAGTGGCAGAAAATGTAACTAACGGTAGAACGGTAACAACAACGGCCAAACATGGAGAAATCCAATGAAAAAATTTAAAAAAAGCATTTACGAATTTGTTCTGTGCCTCAGTGTTCTCAAAAAAGAGGGGAAGGTGTACACTTACATCATTTTCCTCATGGCAATCAAATTTTACTGAAGAAGTGGGTGCATATTTTGAAAATAGGCAAAACAGTGGGTATGGGAATGACGGTCTGCAGCCGGCATTTTGAAAGAGAGGATTATATTCTGCCAGGTATGTGTATATTTCAATAAAACTCACGCAGGTAAGTAGGCAGACACTTAGTTGTTCGTGATGATAAGAGTTACTTACAATTTTAAGAGCGCACACCAATATTTAAGTGAAACTTCAATCCAAGGCACCTATAGTTATCTAATGGTACTACCCTATAATTTATGGCTTTGCTTGAGAGGACGTAGGAATAACGCTTTGTAAATGAAACGTAAGTTAGTACCTAGGTTATGTGATTCGATACTTGCGACAAATGTATATACCGCCCTAATAGTTTTTGTTAATTGCATAATCGGTAGGATGTCGTACAGACGTTATGGTTGCTTGCTGCTACTGTATTCATTTATTTCATTTACAGATTATTCAACAATTTTATAGAAATTTTTATTTCGTGAGGTATGTTTTTAATTTGTGTCGATCGTAAGCACAACCCGAAAACCTCCACTTCCACTTTGTTTTTTTTGTAACCCCACAAAGAACAATGTGGTTGGCTTCGATTATTTTTTCTCCTTAGCAGAAACTGCGGTTGTTTTCTGACGAAAACACTTTTAAAATATCACTCAATTTCAAATTGAACTCCGCCATATTGCAAAATGTCTAAAAAAAAGTCTAAAAATTCACTAAAAATCCAGAAAAATCTATCCTATATATGAACACAATTCATATGGCCACGCTACAATAGTTCTACTAACCGCCATATTGGATTTTGCGCGTGTGTAGCAGACGACGCTGTACCGTTAGTTCAACTCCGGATAAGACAGAGAATGACAAATAATTATTTAAAGAAAAGTAATTTAAAATTAAATTGCGAAAGCCTAACGGCTATGCCACCAGAATACCTCGAAAATATCAGAAACTAGTGAACTAAACTGTGAAAATTTTTACACAAGGTACGCAACGCTAACTACAAGAACATTTCAAAAACATTTCATAACAGTTAAAGAAATACTTAGCTCGTTATTTAATCCAAATTACCTAGGTACTATCGACACCATATTCACCGCCTTAAATATGTGGCACAGTTTCACAAAGTCGACGCAACATCGTCCTCAACCGCCTTCTATATTCTTGTTTCTTGCTTGTTAACACAAACACTGGCACGACTTCAACAAGGCATTGCCTGCTTAGTTCTGCAAACTCCCTCCCTGTTCCAAATAAATACATTTCGCAATGAACTACTTTTGAAACACAACAGCGCATCCTAACTCATTTCTAAAACCAGCCAAAACAGGCAAAAGGGAAATGGAAAACCTTGAAAGCCGGCGTTTTCAGCACTCACTTGTTTACTTTTCAATTTCAATAAACATAAACAATTTTCAATTTCAGAACGCCAACCTAATTTCTCTGTTACGGAGGTTGCGACAATTTGATGTGGCGACAATATGGTGTTGCAATTTCCAAAGCAGAGCTTAATCCAAATGATGAACGAAAACGGTTGATGCACACAAGGGACGCCACGCCATCTTGCAATAAAGCGATCACGCAATGACCGGATACGGATGCCGTGGAGGGGAGGAGGGGCTTAGTACCAGGTACTTCCGCAGACATGATGATATTGGCTGCTCGAAAGCTAAACATGGTTTTCTATTTGCAACCAAAAAAAGCAAGTCCCACTATGTTTAGCTTTCAAAGCAACCATATTACATAATGTCTATTGAATACCTGTTAACAAATGACTAATGACGTCACAAAATTGTTTTGTGCAAGGGCCACATGAGCGCTTTAAGCATCGGGGCGTATGCGCCCTATCTGGTGACACCTACCAGCGAGAAAGTAAAAACCATAGAGAAACAGAAATATATTATAGGATGGTAAAATATGGTAAAAATATGGTAAAAAATATGGTAAAAATATGGTAAAAACACTGGTATACAAAGTGCTACCAACGTACAAGATGTTGCGACAAAATTCCCTTTATAGACGATACCCGCCAAAAATTTTAAATGGCAAAAGTATATCTAAAGTTTGGCATCAATCCTAATAACAACTTTACAGGGTGCGTCCCACCATACTCGGTTAACGGTTAATCTCCAGTTAAATTCGGCTTTAGCCGTGCAGTAATTGAAATTTAATTGGAGATTAACCGTTAACCGAGTATGGTGGGACGCACCCTTGGGATAAAATCCAGCTGGATGGCTTGCTTAAATAATTCCATCTTTGTATCGGTTCTAGTAGGCCTAAACGCACTGCACCCTGCACCATTCTAAAATTATCAATCATCGAAACCTTCAGTTTAAAAAACTTTATAGGTCTATTTTTCCATTTCCTCTACCTAATCTGATAGGAGAAGGAACGAAAAACAAATTACAGATGACACCTTATCCAGATGAAAGTAACTTTAATTTCCAAATTTAAAACACGAAAAATAACTCCCTCGGCACTACTATGCTCTACGTTCTCTGCGCATCAAATATCATGCGCATTCTGCAGGTACACGGTTTGGGTAACTTTTTCATGGTCAGTCAGATTAGAAATATCCTCAGCTACTTCAGAGACTTCTTGTTCTTGGCTGCTCTCCACGATTTGCGGCTGTAAAGGAAACGGCATCCGTGAAACTATTACCCTCTGTATTGGAATACTTGTTTGTTGTATCGTATTCCCCAAGCGCTGGATGTTTTGAGGATAACTTGGGTACTGTATGTGATAAGGAGTCCCTCCAACATCAGCAGCTTCTTCGGAGATTTGGCTGCCCTGTACCTCGATTTCAGGTTGTATCGGCAACTGCACCCGTGACCCAACTGGTTTTTGTACCACAACTATTTTTTCCACACACTGTGTCTTTTGCTGGTGAGTTGGGTACAGTATGTGATAAGGAGTCCCACCTACGTCGGCAGCTTCTTCGGTGACCTGACTGCTCTGTACTCCGATTTGCGGTTGTAACGGCAAATGTTTCCCGGACCCAACCCGCTTTCGTATCACAACTATTTTCGGTTGCTTCATTTCTTCCACACATTGTGTCTTTTGCGGCGTGGCATCCTTAATGGCATCCTGACTACTCTGTAACCCTTGTAACTGGCCACCAGTTTGAGGCTCGTTCGATTTTCTCTCACGGGGTTTTCGCTTCCGAGGTTTTCGTGGCTTTTGCGGTCCCTGCAAATCCCCCAGTCCTGTCAAAAGAAATGAGAAGTTCATGGATTACTAAAGAAATCGTAAAGTTAATAAAAAGTTGTGCTCCTCCGTGAGTCCCGGAACTATTTGCGGGGCTAGGTCAATATTAATGTGTCTCGTTCACGCAAACTGTAAAATACAAATGATTTAAAAATGTCACAGAAGCCAGAAATAAATTAACACAAGACTGAACTAAATTTTAACAACCCTTGTGAATTTCACCCTGGTTGTAGTTTTTTATCAGTAGTTTACATCAGTATACATGCAGAGGAACACTGAGAAACGAGTCACACAGGTTCGATCCCGATCCTACTAAAAAGTTTCTCAGATCGGCATTCACCTTGAGAAATATATACCAAGGCTGTGGTGGTTCGAAACCCACCTAAAACTGTAGGTCCCCATCGCGTACTAACACGATGGCCAGGGAGCTGATGCCTGGTAGTGCTGCCAGCTGAGCACGGCGGATAAATTCTTGAAACGGTTGGTTGCTGGACTTGTCCCCTAAACTACCCTGACTCACCTTGAGCTGCTCTCTTCTCCCTTTCCTCCCTCAGCCTCTTCGTTCGCTCTTTCATATACCTTCTCATATACTCCTTCTGCTTTTCAGTAGCTTTGGCTTTTTTTGGGGGGCTTTTCACTTCCCTCACAAAATTCGGGTCATGCTCCTGCCGAATGTGTTTGTGCCAAGACCTTCCAGAGAACTTTTTTCCACAGAACTGACAGACAAAAGTTCGTATCTTCGGAGGTGAGTTCTCTAAAAGGTGGAACAGAAAATGGTCGGTAAAACAAACAGGTGGACTGGTGATGACGAAGAAGTAGAGAGTGCTTCCAGTCAGGAATATTTCAATGTTCTGAAAATTAAATTAACTGGCTATGCTTTGGTTTTACGTTCGAGTAATTGTGGACAAATTTTTTTTGACAAAAATCATATTATATTTCAGAACATTTATATCCTAGTTTCAGCAAAAAATAAGGGGCCGACAATGGTCGCACTTGACTTTCTCGCAATTTTTATCGAAAATTTGATTTTTTTTTTTTACGTGAATAACTGTCAGAATTTTAACTTTTTCAAAAAAGTATTTTGCCTCACAATGGGCGATACTTTTAGGCACCTGCATACCGAATTTCAAACATATCCGTCAAACAGTGAAGTGTCGTTCGACGCGCAAAGTATATGTTTTCTATTTTGCATGTCACCGTCTTAATTTGTAAGTAAATGAAAATCTATTGAAAATGCCCATGAAGCATCTATCTGAGACCACTTTCACCAATTTTGAAGGAAATCGGTCGATTAGGGTTGTTGCAAATCCGTCTTCACCAATCAAAAACGTGATTTCCATTTTTGGAATATTTTTCCTACGATTATGCCAATATTGGCCCAAATTTTTGGCCCATCTCAAAAAGAATAAAAATGATCCTGTAGCACATATATGGGAGCACTATTGCGAAATTACAAGGATCTAACTTAATAACTGTAGTGCCAAATCCGTCTTGACCAATCAAAAACGAGATTCTAGTTTTTTTTTCCTAATTTTGACTTCATTTTGCCTATATTGGCCGCAATTTTGAATTGATTGAATATTTCTTCGACAAACCTTTAAGTAATGTTTTTAAGCACAAGTTTATGGATTTTTGTGAAATTCCGGCTAATACTGTTCATGGGGCCCAGATTTTCACGTATGGGCCAATTTTGGCCCAAATTTTTGGCCCATCTCCAAAACAATAAAAACGATCCTGGAGCATCTATCTAGGAACACGACTGCAAAATTTTAAGGTTCTAACTTTATTACCGTACCGTGAAATGCGTCTTGAGTAGACAAAAACACGATTTTGAATTTTTTTTGACACTTTTTTGAAAATAGTGGGCGCAATTTTTGAGCAATCAAAATTATATTAAAAATGTATCTCGGAACTGATTTTAGACATCTATGTTCCAAATTTGAGCCAAATCGGTTGACTGGTGTGACCTCTAGCCGCGCTACAGACAAACGTACGGACGGACGGACGGACGTACGTACGTCGGACGGACATGACCTAAAAACCATTTTTTTGCTATCTAGGACCTCTGAAACGCCATTTGCAATGAAAATCTCAAAATCGAAATTTCGCACGATAACATAACTTTCTCAGCCCATGTATTACATACGGGCAAGAAAGTAAAAATCAACGAACATCAAATGTGTATTCTAGATTACCGATAGGGTACACTCAACGATAAAAAAAAATGTTTAAATACCTGTCCCTGAGGCGGGTGGGTGTTTCAACGTGGTATGCCCCAACAAATTGCTTTTTGATGAGCAGGAAATGCCACACCAGTCACACAAGTACGTCATACCAAATGGCGTGTGGTAACGCTTCATGTGATTTCTCAATTTGCGTGGATTACTGTAATTCTTTCCTGGGCATGCCTGCAACAAGAGAACGCCTGACAATGAGCCTGTTGCAAGGTATCGAATTTGGAGAATCTGTATATCAGCCGCGAGAAAGGACTTCTAAGTGATGTTGTAGAATGTACAAGATTTGTTCCAAATGTCTTCTCCCTTCGTAGATATAGCGGGTTAAAAATTTGATTTCCCGTTTCATAGTTGAGACAGTAAAGTAGCTTGTCAGACTTTGATTTATATCGATACCTTTAGTCGATGGTTCCTGCAGTTAGCTTACTGTGAGATAGGTAGCAGAAGATGTGGAGCTTAGCAGGACTGGCAGAAGGTGGCGTAACCAAAGGGACGTCATTTTTCGCGACCCATACCAACTTAAAATCCGGCCACTTTTGAGTGTAATAACTTTTTATTAAGTGGTCAGAATCTGCTATGCGATAATATCGAAACTAAGGATGCGTCCCACCATACTCGTTTACTGGTTGAACTCCAGTTAAATTTGGTTTTTACCGAGCAATAATTGAAATTTAACTGGAGTTTAACCGTTAACCGAGTATGGTGGGAAGCACCCTAAGTCAGCCATCCGACTACACGATGGTACAGATTTTTTCCCATTTAATACGAAACAGCAGAATGTTTTTAAGGATATAGTGGGGAAAGTCTTACCTCGCAGGGGAACTGTATGGTGCCCGCGCCATCGTGCTTCTCCTTGCAATGCTTCCTGAGAGAATTAATCCCGAATATCTCTTCGGCACAGACTCCGCACTTCCAAGGCAGCGTCGGGCCCTTCCTTCCACGACTCCCGCCCACTTCATGCAGATTTTCGTCATGCTTAAACACCAAGTGATTGACAAGGAAGAATCTGAAACAGCGTTCTTTATAAAATATCAGCTGTTATGCCTCTCAGTGTTCGAGAGGTCCGGTTTCGGATGCAGGCGTAACGGAAAATTTTTCCGCTTATGACATGGATGTATTGGCTTCGGCCCACTCCAAAACTTGCTTCGGCCAATCCTTCTTCCGCTTCGGCCACAACATCAAACAACCAACTCATCAGCGCATATGTTCACTGAACGTCGCGCGTTAAATGTATTATATACAGCAACGAGTTCGACATGATACTGGTGCGTGTACGGCCGTTGGCTGCTCTATAAGCTATACACGCGAAAAAAAAACATGGCTACGAATAGCACACCATGTTTTGCTTTTTATTGGCGAACGAAGATTATCGAACGATATAAATGGAAGTGCAATTATCTGTATGATAGATACAGAGTACCTTTTGATACCCACAGCGACAGAAATTATCACAAAATTAAAAGAGTGGCTGAAAACGAGTGAAAGCCATAATATTACCATGGATAGTTTTGTGTACGGTACTGAATAGACTGGTAATTGCAATAGCGCCATTTGCCGTGGCTGCTCTAACAGCTAAACATTGTGTGCTATTCGAACGCAAAACAAATGACTGACAGTAGGACACTATGTTTAGCTTTCACGGAAGAAAAAATACTATCGAACGAGAGAAACTGTGTTGCAATTGCCGGTCTCTATCGAGTGTCGATAGTTATATGGTCATACCTTCGGTCGAACTCGGCGCCGCAGTGACGGCAGGTATGGTTCACAGGCTCTGCCTCAGAAGTTTGACTGGAAATTACTCCACTAGATTGTCTTGGTTTCAAAAAATATCCTGGATTATTCTTGTGAACTTTCAAGTGATCTTTCATTCCACTTTCCACTCTGAGCTGCCCACACAGATGGCACAGGACTTTTTTCTCTAAAATAGGAAACGATAGTGAAGCATAAATTGCCACCATACATTCGCGATTTCAAACTTTGTGAGAAAACTATTGGATATTTAAATATTCTGAAATAAAATATGTCTACTTTGTGATTTTTCCGAGGGGGTAACCACTCCAGAGATTCCTTGAGATTCCACTGAGATTCCATAACGATTTCCAAAGAGTCCCAACGATAGTCATAGAAAGATGAACCCCAAGGGGTAACCACTCCAAAAAATTCCAAGATTCCCTGAGATTTCATAAAGATTTCCAATAATTCCCAACGAGTGGTTAACCCCTCGGATTTCGGAGTGATTTTTGTCACCAAAAAAATTGTCCAAAATTAACCGATCGTGAAATCTCAACATAGCCTCATAACGTTAAAAAGACATATTATATTTCAAAATATTTAAAGATCCAATAGTTTTCTCACAAAGTTCGAAATCGGAACGTAAAAAAATAGCGAATGTATATTCAGCCTTAAATTGATTACAACAACAAAGAAATATCTCACGACACCCATTGTTTTCAAATAAACACAGGGTTTCCACTATTATTTTTGGCTCAGAACAAGAAGTTGACCAGAGAAGATTAGGTCCACTTGATCTAAAAGAGCTTAGCAACGATAATTCCCATTTCTGTAGTATAATCACCATGGAAATGACGGAATTTACTCTCATCCAAGAGTGAGATTGACAAAAGTTTTTCGGGCTATTGGTCGACGTTTTAGTAATGTCTAAGGAAACATTAGGACATTTCTTTGTTCTGAAATATATAAAATGTCTTTTTATCATCAGAAAAGTGAGTGAGTTTGCGTGACGTAGCTATTAAAATAATGCCCGAAACTTACTGGGCCAGTGCTGGAATAAGAACTTTCATTCCAGCGACTACCATGGTAGAAGGTTGCTACTCACCGAACTGTTTACGCCACGCTAATCTCTCCTCGCGTATTCTTTTGTTTTTAAAATATGTGTGTTGATCCTCAACCAGCCGTGCATCGTCTCCATCCTTCTTCAGTATGTGTAGTTTGCGCATGTATGGTTTATTATATCGGATAACTTCTAACTTCCCACTATTCAACAGTTCTGAAAAACTGGGTTTCGCTGGTTCAGCAGGTATATCTTCATAATCTTCTTCCCCTTGCACGTTATCATCTTCCATTCCTCCGTCATCGCCCAAGTCCTCTCCCAGGCCTCTCACCTCACTGTCCCCTTTTTCCAGTGCCTTAACATTTTTAACCTTTTGGGCTCCCTTCAGCTCACTCGAGTTATCCCATGTTCTTTTTCGCCCCAACTGCCCTTTGAACCGTGAGTGAGACACTCGCCACTTGTGTTTCTCCATAAAATGATTTCTCAGTCGCCCGGGTGATTTTTCCACAACGTCGCACAAGCTGCATACGAATACACTACATTTCAAAGTTCTCCAAACTGCAACAAAAAGAATCATAGCTGAAGGCTGTATATACATTCTCGACGAACTCCACCAAAACCACTGTGCGAAAGTAAATATTCGACAAAACTAATGTTTACATATTAGTACAGCCGGAGACTGGTAACTGCAATATCGCAATGGTTGTGTCTACTCTAAAAGCTAAACATAGTGTGTTATGTGAAAGCGAAACGAACGAGTTAAAGTAGGACACTATTGTTTAGCTTTTACAGGAGAAAAAGTAGAGAAATGGTGTTGCAATTACCCACTTCCGTAAGTGAAATAAAAATTGTCAAAATGTAACATGGCTACTGTAAAAATTACAAACATTTATTAAGCTTTTCTTCTAAATGTGACGATAAAATCATACATTTTTTAGTCCGAAACGTTACAAAAAAATATTCCGCGTGCGGTAGTGTTGTGTTTTCGCGATCTGTCAAAAAAACATGTGGACTGGTAGTTGACTGTTTAAAACCGCTCCTGTGTGCTTATTACTCCATTTCATGAAAAAATACAACACTACCTCACGACAAAGAGTCTCAGGTTTACATCCCCCTATAAACACTTACTTCGGAGTATGGCTTGAAGTACGTAGCATTGCGAACCAAGTACGTGTAGTCGACCTTAAGGTGCATAATGGTTTTACGAAAAAGAAATGCCTGACATAGGCTAGGAAATTACCATGAGAGATCCTGTGACAAAGGAGCACTTTCGGGGAAGGGACTAGTCATGAAAAGAATGATAAACCATAATATAGGTAGATATTTTTCACCTTTTAAATTTATTCAGCACTTCTTTATGTTTTTTACCGGTCACATTTTTCGCTATTTTCGAGGAGTTTCTTGACTTACCCGGCTTGACTTTCAGCGCTGTTCGAGGTTTCTTGGTAGGAGGCTCATCGGCCTCAGTGGGCGACTCCATACTCGTTGCTGGACCTTTTACTGAAGGTAGCGCCGATTTCTTCGCTACTAACTCATCCTCCTCAATGTTACACTCATCCTGTTTGGCTGCGCCTTCTTTACGTTGAGAACCTTCCCCTTTCACAACGTGTAGAATGAAGTGATCCGTGAATTCTTCGACGGTAGGGAGAACTGTGCCACAAATGTGGCAGCCCTGCTCCAGTGCCTCGGGGAGAGCTAATCTGCCGCAGCCACGGTTTGTGAGGATGGCACCCACGTTGAGTTGAACAATATGCTGGAAGCATGTGAGCACGTCTTTGCTACACGGCACACAGCAGTGCTGTAGACCCACGTCACACTCACTCTGCAAGCAAATAATTACTGTTCTGGACTTTACACGGAGAAGAGGGAACAGAGAGAGGAATAAAACGCGAAGGAGGTATAGTAGCTTTCAGACAGCACTGCACAGCAAGCCATGGGTTCTCTCAGGTTGCGGAGAAGTACCCAGCTCTACTCCAAGAAGATACCCCTTCTGGCAACCTACGCTACCTTAGAAAAGCCTACTTCACTTTCTTACTTACCAACTTGAGCACACTGAAGAGTATTCGACCAAAATGAGTGAGCTGAAGCGTATCGCCCCGTAAAGAGAGCGCTTCAGGAAGTTCAACTGTCCTGGAGCATAGACAACACCTAGCTTTGTCGTCAGGAATTAGATGATTGTCACACGCACCGTCATTCCTCACCTTGAGATCTTCTCTCCCAATGTTTTTCAGCCACTCAGCACAACTACGATCAGAAATGACGATGAAATATTCGTATACACTGTCGTCCTTGACCCAGCAGTCAGTAGAGTGTCAATGACAATTTATATTTTCTTGACTGTCGCCTGCTCACATATACTGAACACAGCAGCAGGCAAATCTCTACTAGACCGCGAGACCGGCCGAATTGTGTTGAATGGTATTGACAGCAAAACTTGCCCTGCCAGAGCCCTAAGTATTGTAGACTGATTGGTAAAAGTAGGTACTTGCCTTTCACTCTCAGGTGGTGGGAAAGGGAAAAACTGCAAATGGGGAAACCTCTGAGAATCACTTTGGCAAGTAACAGCCGCGCACCACTTTCTCGCTACTGGATTTTCAGCCATATTTCTAGGAAGTTAGCAAATAATTTTCCAATTTCAAGCAATTAGGCTACTGTAATCATACAGTCAACAAGCAGTCAACGGCCACTGGTAGGGCAGTGGGCAAAGCCGTTCCGTGCTCTTTATGGTCAAAAATAGGTTAATCATCTGTGCATCCCACATAACATTAATTCAAGATGTCTTACCGAAAAAAACATATATAATAAGTACCATAAAAAAATAGCTTTGAAACGAAACCCTACTTCACTTGCGACTGCGACATAAACAATTAAGGGTCCGACAATGGTCGCACTTGACTTTCTCACAATTTATACGCCAGCGGTAAGTATCGAAAATTTTGATTTTTTTTTTTACGCAATTTATTTTTTTTTGTACCAAAATTTTAACTTTTTCTAAAACATTTTTGGCCATACACTGGACAATAATTTTAAACACCTGCTCACCGGATTTCAAACATATCCGTCAAATGGTGTAGTGTCGTTCGACGCGCAAAGTACCTACGTGTTTTCTATTTTCCATGTCATGGCCTTAATTTTCAAGTAATTGAAAATCTATTGAAAATGACCTTGAAGCATCTATCTGAGACCATTTTCACCGATTTTCAAGGAAATCTGTTGATTAGGGTTGTTGCAGATCCGTCTTAACCAATCAAAAATGTGATTTCCATTTATGGAAAATTTTCCTACGATAATGCCAATATTGGCCATAATTATTATGTTGGATAAATTTCGTTCGGTAAAACATCAAACTAGGTTAAAGTACACCTCCCTACCAATTTTTATTGAAATCGATCGAATAGTGCTATCGGAGTGACGACCAACGCGTTTGGGCCAAAACTGGGCCAAGTTATTGGCCCACCTCCAAATGATTTTAAAATACCTACAAGCATCTAAGATTCAAAAACACTTTCGCAAATTTTCAAGGTTCTTACTTGATATACGTAGCTCCCAGTCCTTCTTAACTGACAAAAAACACGATTTTTTGCCTTTTTTTGACCATAGCAGGCGCAATTTTAGAGTTATCAAATCAAAAAACGAGTCCAGATATTTACATTAGGTACCTAAGTACATACCGAATTTGAGCAAAATCGGACGAACGGTGTGACGTCCAGTTGCGCGACAGACTGACGTAGTTTGTACGTCGGACGGACATTTTTTAAAAACCACTTTTTTGGACTCGGGGGACCTCCAGGATCATGGGAAACCTAAAATCTCAAAATCGAAATTTTGTACGAAGACATAACTTTCTCAGCCCATGTATTACATACGGGTGAGAAAGCAGGAGATGAAGCACTTCCGTATTGGAACACGGCCCGATTTCCGGCCGCATAGTTTATGATTGGGCCGCTTGAGGCGCTACTGACCTGTCAAGGCGGACGCGCCAAAAAATTCAAAAGGTTCCCTGCACTTTTAGGTAGATTTCGAAAAAAAATCTACCTATTGTAGTCGTACCAGTAGTCTCACTTTTGAAAAATTTCTTCACAGTTCTTCTTTTTATGACCCCCGGATCCCAAAACCACCATCAGTTCAAAAGTTTATATATATTATATATATATCTATATATATATATAATATCTATATATCATTTTCACTTCCTTGTGAACACGCTAGCAGCCGTATTTTTGAAAAATAATTGGTTTTGACTATTTAATAAAATATTAGGGTCTAAAATCTCGGTCGAGTTTGTTAATGGGGGAAATCGGACGAAGGGGGGGGGGGGGAATGGGGGACTCTTTTGAAATCTGGCTTTTTGGCCATAACTCCCTTAATATTGCAACTAATGAAACGGGGTTTTCTCTGAGGGTCGTCTAACTGTACTACCTACAACTTTTCTTTGTAACGTTTTTTGATCCCACCCTTAATGGTTGAATAAGGGTGGAAAAAGAGGGTTTTGCGCACAAAAAAATTCATAACTTGTGTCCTAGGGGTGTTATCGAGTTCTTTTGTTTTGTAATGCATTTGCCTCAATATTACCTACAACTTTTGTCTGAAAAAGTTTTTCGTCCGACGCACCGTTTAGGCAGGGGGTGGGGGGTTGAATTTTCAAAACGTCATAACTCACTTATTTGGTGAGATATTGAGTTTTATCTTTTTGCTATGAGTTTCTATTAATAATATCTACAACTTTTGTCTGAAAAAGTTTTTTGTAAAATCACTTTCATTTTCTTGTTAAGGGGGGGGGTGGGGGGTTGAATTTTCAAAACGTCATAACTCACTTATTTGGTGAGATATTGAGTTTATTCTTTTTGCTATGAGTTTCTATTAATAATATCTACAACTTTTGTCTGAAAAAGTTTTTTGTAAAATCACTTTCATTTTCTCGTTAAGGGGGGGGGGGGGGGGGTGAAATTTCAAAACTCAATTCCTCCGTTGTTATTGTTGAGAATGCATTTGGGTCAACTGGAAATCTTCTTAACCGTCTTCCTCAATGATTTTAGACTGCTTTTAGTGGATGGAAGTAATCTTCGAAATCTACCTACGCCTTTCGGGGCTGCCGAAAGGGATTTTTTTTTCTTTACTTTATTCCAATGTGCTTGCATAACTTCAATCAATTCTAAATTACGGCCAATATAGGCAAAATTAAGTAAAAAATGTCAAAAAACCAAGAATCTCTTTTTGATTGGTCAAGACAGGTTTGGCACTACAATAATGGACCAATGATCTTGAAAATTGGTGAAAGCGATCTCAGATGGATGCTTCAGACTGGTTTTCAATAGAATTTCGAATTTCCAAAAATTACGGCCGCTATAAACAAAAGAATAAACAAGCGCGTAAACTGCAACTTCACCGTTCAATGGATATGCTTCAAATTCTGTGTGCATGTGTCTAAAATAATTGCCTAGCGGTGTGCAAAATATCTTTGTGATCAAATCACAATTGCGGCCATTTTTTTTTTTTTTTTTTTTTTTCAGTAGCCCAAAAAATGCGAGAAAGTCGAGAACAACCATTGTCGAACCCTTTGTTTGATAGGTAGGTACTTATATGAAGGTAACTAAGAACTTACCTCGCAGCATGTAAGATGCCTTTTCTCCGAGGAGTGGTTTCTTCGAGGCCAATGCCGCAGGACGAAAATGATAGTTTTTTTCTCGTCAAGGATGCCTTTTTGCATGTGGTCGATTTCAGTATTCCCATTCGAGTTCTACGTCGGCAACGAGGTGTTTCTTGAATAGGGGGTTCCGTTGATGACGACACGTCCCCTAAACATTTCACATCTAGTGGCGTACTGCTCTCTTCGGTCGTAACAGGAACACACGTCAAAATATAATCATGATCTTTTTTAACATTGCTCTCCTCACCCCTCAGAATTCTGCAACGAGTACTGGGTATTGGAAGTGACCCTGCTCTCAATACTTTTTGCCACCCTCTAAAAGTAAAACACTGGGGTAAAAAATGCTTAGAACAAACGAAAAAAATTTTGTTATTCCTTCCAATACCCAGTAGCTCACACCACTTTTGTCTAAGTTCGAGTGAGGTCGGAGCCCTGTGCAACGTATCTCTGGACTTTATATTTCTAGTTGTACACTCAGGGACCGAACAAACCCTGACTTCTGACATCTCGCAGGAAAATTAAGCTTTATAATACAATATTTACTTACATACCTACTTATGTGTACCTACCTAGCTTTTTAAATACTTTTAGAAACTCTCAATTTACAATTTAGTTAAAGTAAAGTAAAGAAATAAGACAGAGAATGACAAATAATTATTTAAAGAAAAGTAATTTAAAATTAAATTCCGAAAGCCTAACGGCTATGCCACCAGAATAGCTCGAAAATGTCAGAAACTAGTGAACTAAACTGTGGAAATTTTTACACAAGGTACGTAACGCTAACTACAAGAACATTTCAAAAACATTTCATAACAGTTAAAGAAATACTTAGCTCGTTATTTAATCCAAATTAGGTACTATCGACACCATATTCACCGCCTTAAATATGTGGCACAGTTTCACAAAGTCGACGCAACATCGTCCTCAACCGCCTTCTATATTCTTGTTTCTTGCTTGTTAACACAAACACTGGCACGACTTCAACAAGGCATTGCCCTGCTTAGTTCTGCAAACTCCCTCCCTGTTCCAAATAAATACATTTCGCAATGAACTACTTTTGAAACACAACAGCACATCCTAACTCATTTCTAAAACCAGCCAAAAAAGGCAAAAGGAAAATGGAAAACCTTGAAAGCCGGCGTTTTCAGCACTCACTTGTTTACTTTTCAATTTCAATAAACATAAACAATTTTCAATTTCAGAACGCCAACCTAATTTCTCTGTTACGGAGGTTGCGACAATTTGATGTGGCGACAATATGGTGTTGCAATTTCCATAAGCAGAGCTTAATCCAAAGGATGAACGAAAACGGTTGATGCACACAAGGGACGCCACGCCATCTTGCAATAAAGCGATCACGCAATGACCGGATACGGATGCCGTGGAGGGGAGGAGGGGCTTAGTACCAGGTACTTCCGCAGACATGATGATATTGGCTGCTCGAAAGCTAAACATGGTTTTCTATTTGCAACCAAAAAAAGCAAGTCCCACTATGTTTAGCTTTCAAAGCAACCATATTACATAATGTCTATTGAATACCTGTTAACAAATGACTAATGACGTCACAAAATTGTTTTGTGCAAGGGCCACATGAGCGCTGTAAGCATCGGGGCGTATGCGCCCTATCTGGTGACACCTACCAGCGAGATAGTAAAAACCATAGAGAAACAGAAATATATATATGGTAAAATATGGTAAAAATATGGTAAAAAATATGGTAAAAATATGGTAAAAACACTGGTATACAAAGTGCTACCAACGTACAAGATGTTGCGACAAAATTCCCTTTATAGACGATACCCGCCAAAAATTTTAAATGGCAAAAGTATATCTTAAGTTTGGCATCAATCCTAATAACTACTTAACAGGGTGCGTCCCACCATACTCGGTTAACGGTTAATCTCCAGTTATATTCGGCTTTAGCCGTGCAGTAATTGAAATTAAACTGGAGATTAACCGTTAACCGAGTATGGTGGGACGCGCCCTTGGGATAAAATCCAGCTGGATGGCTTGGTTAAATAATTACATCTTTGTATCGGTTCTAGTAGGCCTAAACGCACTGCACCCTGCACCATTCTAAAATATTATTATCAATCATTGAAACCTTCAGTTTAAAAAACTTTATAGGTCTATTTCTATTTCCTCTACCTAATCTAATAGGAGAAGGAAGGAAAAACAAATTACAGATCTGATGACACCTTATCCAGATGAAAGTAAATTTAATTTCCAAATTTAAAACACAAAAAATAACTCCCTCGGTACTACTATGCTCTACGTTCTCTGCGCATCAAATATCATGCGCATTCTGCAGGTAAAACACGGCTTGGGTAACTTTTTCATGGTCGGTCAGATTAGAAATATCCTCAGCTACTTCAGAGACTTCTTGTTCTTGGCTGCTCTCCACGATTTGCGGCTGTAAAGGAAGCGGCATCCGTGAAACTATTACCCTCTGTATTGGAATACTTGTTTGTTGTATCGTATTCCCCAAGCGCTGGATGTTTTGAGGATAACTTGGGTACTGTATGTGATAAGGAGTCCCTCCAACATCAGCAGCTTCTTCGGAGATTTGGCTGCCCTGTACCTCGATTTCAGGTTGTATCGGCAACTGCACCCGTGACCCAACTGGTTTTTGTATCACAACTATTTTTTCCACACACTGTGTCTTTTGCGGGTGAGTTGGGTACAGTATGTGATAAGGAGTCCCACCTACGTCGGCAGCTTCTTCGGTGACCTGACTGCTCTGTACTCCGATTTGCGGTTGTAACGGCAAATGTTTCCCGAACCTAACCCGCTTTCGTATCACAACTATTTTCGGTTGCTTCATTTCTTCCACACATTGTGTCATTTGCGACGTGGCATCCTTAATGGCATCCTGACTACTCTGTAACTCTTGTAACTGGCCACCAGTTTGAGGCTCGTTCGATTTTCTCTCGCGGGGTTTCCGCTTCCGAGGTTTTCGTGGCTTTTGCGGTCCCTGCAAATCCCCCAGTCCTGTCAAAAGAAATGAGAAGTTCATGGATTACTAAAGAAATCGTAAAGTTAATAAAAAGTTGCGCTCCTCCGTGAGTCCGGGAACGTTTTGCGGGGCTAGGTCAATATTAATGTGTCTCGTTCACGCAAACTGTAAAATACCAATGATTTAAAAATGTCACAGAAGCCAGAAATAAATTAATACAAGACTGAACTAAATTTTAACGACCCTTGTGAATTTCACCCTGGTTGTAGTTTTTTATCAGTAGTTTACACCAGTATACATGCAGAGGAACACTGAGAAACGAGTCACACAGGTTCGATCCCGATCCTACTAAAAAGTTTCTCAGATCGGCATTCACCTTGAGAAATATATACCAAGGCTGTGGTGGTTCGAAACCCACATAAAACTGTAGGTCCCCATCGCGTACTAACACGATGGCCAGGGAGCTGATGCCTGGTAGTGCTGCCAGCTGAGCACGGCGGATAAATTCTTGAAACGGTTGGTTGCTGGGCTTGTCCCCTAAACTACCCTGACTCACCTTGAGCTGCTCTCTTCTCCCTTTCCTCCCTCAGCCTCTTCGTTCGCTCTTTCATATACCTTCTCATATACTCCTTCTGCTTTTCAGTAGCTTTGGCTTTTTTTTTTGGGGGTTTCACTTCCCTCACAAAATTCGGGTCATGCTCCTGCCGAATGTGTTTGTGCCAAGACCTTCCAGCATAGAACTTTTTTCCACAGAACTGACAGACAAAAGTTCGTATCTTCGGAGGTGAGTTCTCTAAAAGGTGAAACAGAAAATGGTCGGTAAAACAAACAGGTGGACTGGTGATGACGAAGAAGTAGAGAGAGCTTCCAGTCAGGAATATTTCAATGTTCTGAAAATTAAATTAACTGGCTATGCTTTGGTTTTACGCTCGAGTAATTGTGAACAAATTTTTTCTTGACAAAAATCATATTATATTTCAGAACATTTATATCCTACAGTCTCAGCAAAAAAAATCAACGAACATCAAATGTGTATTCTACTCGTAGATTACCGATAGGGTAGACTCAAAGATAAAAAAATGTATACCTGTCCCTGAGCCGGGTGGGTGTTTCAACGTGGTATGCCGCAACAAATTGCTTTTTGATGCGCAGGAAATGCCACACAAGTCACACAAGTACGTCATCTCAAATGGCGTGTGGTAACGCTTCATGTGATCTCTCAATCTGTGTGGATTACTGTAATTCTTTCCTGGGCATGCCTGCAACAAGAGAACGCCTGACAATGAGCCTGTTGCAAGGTATCGAATTTGGAGAATCTGTATATCAGCCGCGAGAAAGGACTTCTAAGTGATGTTGTAGAATGTACAAGATTTGTTCCAAATGTCTTCTCCCTTCATAGATATAGCGGGTTAAAAATTTGATTTCCCGTTTCATAGTTGAGACAGTAAAGTAGCTTGTCAGACTTTGATTTATATCGATACCTTTAGTCGATGGTTCCTGCAGTTAGCTTACTGTGAGATAGGTAGCAGAAGATGTGGAGCTTAGCAGGACTGGCAGAAGGTGGCGTAACCAAAGGGACGTCATTTTTCGCGTCCCATACCAACTTAAAATCCGGCCACTTTTGAGTGTAATAACTTTTTATTTAGTGGTCAGAATCTGCTATGCGATAATATAGAAACTAAGGATGCGTCCCACCATACTCGGTTACTGGTTGAACTCCAGTTAAATTTGGTTTTTACCGAGCAATAATTGAAATTTAACTGGAGTTTAACCGTTAACCGAGTATGGTGGGACGCACCCTAAGTCAGCCATCCGACTACACGATGGTACAGATTTTTTCCCATTTAATACGAAACAGCAGAATGTTCTTAAGGATATAGTGGGGAAAGTCTTACCTCGCAGGGGAACTGTATGGTGCCCGCGCCATCGTGCTTCTCCTTGCAATGCTTCCTGAGAGAATTAATCCCGAATATCTCTTCGGCACAGACTCCGCACTTCCAAGGCAGCGTCGGGCCCTTCCTTCCACGACTCCCACCCACTTCATTCAGATTTTCGTCATGCTTAAACACCAAGTGATTGACAAGGAAGAATCTGAAACAGCGTTCTTTATAAAATATCAGCTGTTATGCCTCTCAGCGGTCGACAGGTCCGGGTTCGGATCCAGGCGTAACGGAAAATTTTTCCGCTTATGACATGGATGTATTGGCTTCGGCCAATCCTTCTTCCGCTTCGGCCACAACATCAAACAACCAACTCATCAGCGCATATGTTCACTGAACGTCGCGCGTTAAATAAATTATATATACCTATAAAAAAAATCAGCTGTTTCTTGTGCCCACAGCTACGAGTTCGAAATGATACTGGTGCGTGTACGGCCATTGGCTGCTCTATAAGCTATACACGCGAAAAAAAACATGGCTGCGAATAGCACACCATGTTTTTCTTTTTATTGGCGAACGAAGATTATCGAACGATATAAATGGAAGTGCAATTATCTGTATGATAGATACAGAGTACCTATTGATACCCACAGCGACAGAAATTATCACAAAATTAAAAGAGTGACTGAAAACGAGTGAAAGCCATAATATTACCATGGATAGTTTTGTGTACGGTACTGAATAGACTGGTAATTGCAATAGCGCCATTTGCCGTGGCTGCTCTAAAAGCTAAACATTGTGTGCTATTCGAACGCAAAACAAATGACTGACAGTAGGACACTATGTTTAGCTTTCACGGAAGAAAAAATACTATCGAACGAGAGAAACGGTGTTGCAATGGCCTGTCTCTATCGAGTGTCGATAGTTATATGGTCATACCTTCGGTCGAACTCGGCGCCGCAGTGACGGCAGGTATGGTTCACAGGCTCTGCCCCAGAAGTTTGACTGGAAATTTCTCCACTAGATTGTCTTGGTTTCAAAAAATATTCTGGATTATTCTCGTGAGCTTTCAAGTGATCTTTCATTCCACTTTCCACTCTGAGCTGCCCACATAGATGGCACAGGACTTTTTTTTCTGAAATAGGAAACGATAGTGAAGCATAAATTGCCACCATACACTCGCTATTTCAAACTTTGTGAGAAAACTATTGGATATTTATATATTCTGAAATATAATACGTCTACTTTGTGATTTTACCGAGGGGGTAACCACTCCAGAGATTCCTTATTGAGATTCCACTGAGATTCCATAAAGATTTCCAAAGATTCCCAACGATAGTCATAGAAAGATGAACCCTAAGGGGTAACCACTCCAAAAAATTCCAAGATTCCCTGAGATTTCATAAAGATTTCCAATAATTCCCAACGAGATTCCCAACGAGTGGTTAACCCCTTGGATTTTACGATCGAGTGACTTTTGTCACCAAAAAAATTGTCCAAAATTAACCTATCGTGAAATCTCAACATAGCCTCATGACATGACGTTAAAAAGACATATTATATTTCAAAATATTTAAATATCCAATATTTTTCTCACAAGGTTCGAAATCGGAACGTAAAAAAATAGCGAATGTATATTCAGCCGTAAATTGATTACAACAACAAAGAAATATCTCACTCGAGGATGAGACTCACGACACACATTGTTTTCAAATAAACACAGGGTTTCCACTATAATTTTTTGTTCAGAACAAGAAGTTGACCAGAGAGATTAGGTCCACTTGATCTAAAAGAGCTTAGCAACGATAATTCCCATTTCTGCAGTATAACCACCATGGAAATGACGGAATTTACTCTCATCTAAGAGTGAGATTGACAAAAGTGTTTCAGGCTGTTGGTCGACGTTTTACTAATGTCTAAGGAAACATTAGGACATTCCTTTGTTCTGAAATATATAAAATGTCTTTTTCTCATCAGAAAAATGAGTGAGTTTGCGTGACGTAGCTAGGAAAATAATGCCCGAAACTTACTGGACCAGTGCTGGAATAAGAACTTTCATTCCAGCGACTACCATGGTAGGAGGTTGCTACTCACCGAACTGTTTACGCCACGCTAATCTCTCCTCGCGTATTCTTTTGTTTTTAAAATATGCGTGTTGATCCTCAACCAGCCGTGCGTCGTCTCCATCCTTCTTCAGTATGTATGGCATGCGGGGCCTTCTACTCAGTGGATCCAGTGTTTTTCTCCTTCTTCCTTTGATTCTGTTTTCTATTGGTCCTTCGACAGTATACCCCAGCAAATTGGTAGTTTCTCCTTCCGAAGTTTCTGGTTTCAAAGGAGGTACCATACCAAAAACGGCTTGGGTAACTTTTTCATGGTCGGTAAGATGTATCTGACTAGCTACTTTAGAGACTTCTTGCTCTTGGCTGCTCTCCATGATTACCGGCTTTAAACGGAACCGCTTCCGTGTAACTATTACCCTTTGCATCGGAATACTTGGATGTTGTATCGTATTCCCCAAGCGCTGGATGTTTTGAAGATAACTTGGGTACTGTATGTGATAAGGAGTCCCTCCAACATCGGCAGCTTCTTTGGAGATTTGGCTGCCCTGTACCTCAATTTCAGGTTGTATCGGCAACTGCACCCGTGACCCAACTGGTTTTTGTATCACAATTATTTTTTTCACACACTGTGTCTTTTGCGGATGAGTTGGGTATAGTTCTTCTAGAACGTCACCAGTGACAGGTTCTCCTAATGGTAATTCGGCTTCAGGTTGTTCTGCTGGTATCTCGAATTGAGGTTGTTCTGCTGGTACCTCGAACTCAGGTTGTTCTGCTGGTAGCTCGGAGTCAGGTTGTTCTGCTGGTAGCTCGGAGTCAGGTTGTTCTGCTGGTAGCTCGGAGTCAGGTTGTTCTGCTGGTAGCTCGGAGTCAGGTTGTTCTGCTGGTAACTCGGGGTCAGGTTGTTCTGCTGGTAGCTCAGACTCAGGTTGTTCTGCTGGTAACTGGGAGTCAGGTTGTTCTGCTGGTAACTCGGAGTCAGGTTGTTCTGCTGGTAGCTCGGAGTCAGGTTGTTCTGCTGGTAACTCGGAGTCAGGTTGTTCTGCTGGTAGCTCGGAGTCAGGTTGTTCTGCTGGTAGCTCGGAGTCAGGTTGTTCTGCTGGTAGCTCGGAGTCAGGTTGTTCTGCTGGTAGCTCGGAGTCAGGTTGTTCTGCTGGTAGCTCGGAGTCAGGTTGTTCTGCTGGTAGCTCGGAGTCAGGTTGTTCTGCTGGTAACTCGGGGTCAGGTTGTTCTGCTGGTAGCTCAGACTCAGGTTGTTCTGCTGGTAACTGGGAGTCAGGTTGTTCTGCTGGTAACTCGGAGTCAGGTTGTTCTGCTGGTAGCTCGGAGTCAGGTTGTTCTGCTGGTAACTCGGAGTCAGGTTGTTCTGCTGGTAACTCGGAGTCAGGTTGTTCTGCTGGTAACTCGGAGTCAGGTTGTTCTGCTGGTAGCTCGGACTCAGGTTGAGGCACCTGTAAATCGGAATGTCGTTCTCCGGCCGACTCACAAGGAATGACCTGTACAACCGTTTTCATATGTCTTGTAACAGCATCTCTCGTATTAGCTAGCCTAGGAGGTACCGTTGATATTTCGATCCACGGACCTTGGTTCCATTCTTCCAAAGCCTTGTCACTGACAGGTTGCCCCACCACTACCTCGACTTCAGGATCTCGTGACAGTAATTTGGATTCAGGTTGTGCAGCTCGTAATTCAGTCTGAGCTATGGGGAAATTACTAGAAATGACAGATACTACCCGGCAAGGGTACTGCGGTTGCTCAGGAACCTCTAGCACATCTTCCGCGTTATCACTCACTCCCCCGCCCTCGTCCGACTCAGGGTCCTGAACGGCTCTCGCCTCCACATGGTAACTGTGATCTCTTTCAGATTCTCTTTGCGCAACTGATGCAGGCTTACACTGAATCCGTGCTAATCGCCACTTGTGATGTTCCTTAAAGTGGTCTATCAATTTCTCCCGTGATTTCGCCTTAATCAAGCACAAGCTGCACGCGTAGGTTTCTGTGAGAAAAAAACAATAAATGATATACCCCAGTCTGACCATAGGGGCATGTCAAACATAATATATGATCATAATATGAAGAAAATAGTAGTGGTGAAATACGAAGGATTTGTAAAGGAAAAATGATGAGGGAAGGAGAAACCAAAAACCTGGGGGGGGGGGGCTCAGCCCGCCTAGGTCTTCTCCTCATGCATGGCTTTATGTGACGTTATGTGTAGGTAAGAAAAATCCTGGGGTGGGCTGAACGCCCCCCTTTGCTGCGCCTATGGGAGAAACAGCAAAGGCACAGTTCTGTTTGTTGCCGTTTCTTAACGATACTTTTCTGAGGAAACTGTTGGATTTTAATTTGTTCTGAAATATAATGTGTGTAGTGTAGTGTAAGCACTAGTTTTATAATCGGGTGATATGCCAGTAAAAAATTGTCATAATTACTCGATCGCAAAAACGGCATATAAAAAATACTTCCTGACGTAAAAATGATATTTCATATTTCAGAACAAATAATTCTAGTTCCAGTAAAACAGTTCCCTCATTAAAAATACAGCAACAGCATTGTATTTTTAATCTGAAACAGTAGGAATTTAAAGGGGGAAAAGAATAAAACGGGTAAGTTAGAAACGAATATCAGAATTTATGAAGAAGGAGGGAATGAAGCAGACAACCCAGAATAAGAACTACGTTACCTACTGGTTCTGAAAATTTAAAACTGTATTTTTTTTTTTTTTTTTAAATGAAAGCGCTGATGAATTTGTGGTATTACTTACTCCTCCGCATGTACCCCATCCGTGTTTTCTTGGTAGGAGGCTCCTCTATATCAACAGCCGTTTCCTCATTCGTTACTTCAACTTCTCTCATGGAAAGCAGAGGTGACTCTTTCGCTGGTAACTCAGAGACTGTGTTACCAGCGACATCCTTCACGAATTCACATTCATCCTGTATGGTTGCGCCTTTTTTGAATTGAGGGGCTTCCCCTTGCACAACGTGTAGAATGAAGTGATCCGTGAATTCTTCAACGGTAGGGAGGACTGTGCGGCAGATGTGGCAGCCCTGGCCCAGCACCTTGGCCAGAGGCAATCTGCCGCAGCCACGGCTTGTGAGGATGGCACCTACGTTGATCTGAACCATAAGCTGGAAGCACGTGAGCACGTCTTTGCTGCACGGCACACAGCAATGCAGTAGACGCACATCGCAGTCGCTCTGAAGCAAAGAAGTTGAAATGTATGAAAGTATGAAATATGGAGACTGTATATCAGCCACAAAGAGGAACCTTATAGAAACTTAAATTCGTTGCATAAGTCTTCCCCTTCGCAGATATAGGGATTGAAAATTTTGACTTCCTGTTTGGGTAGGTTTCATTGCTGAGACAGTAGAGTCAGGCTTACATAATGGATGTAAACAGACAAATGGCAAATGTATCAGAATACATAGTGCAATAATACAAAAATTAAGGTTGGATATACATTCGCTATTTTTTTACGTTCCGATTTCAAACTTTGTGAGAAAACTATTGGATACCTATTTAAATATTCGGAAATGTAATGTCTTTTTAACGTCATTACTCATGAGGCTATGTTGTGATTTCACGATCGGGCAATTTTTTTGGTGACAAAAATCACTCGATCGTAGAATCACAACGTGCCTCATGAGTCATGAGTAATGAGAATGACGTTACAATGATTTTTCCTCATTATCAGTAAGTATTGAGAATAAATTAAATTTGCGAGATAGTTCAAATGAATGACTGGCTTGGCTTTCTAGTTAAACAATATTGTACGTACCAATTTGAGCACACTCAAAAGTATTTTCCCAAAATGTGTGTGCTGAAGCCCGTCGCTTCGTAGTGAGAGAGCTTCGGATACTTGGAAAGTTTTAGAGCACAGACAACACATCGTTTTCCCGCTATAAATGAGTTTTCTTTTTCTCGGTGGCTCCGTTCTTGTTCTTGGCACTTGTCTCCATTTGAGTTTCGGCGGGGGTGGGAGGTCCGGGTTGCTAGGAAAAAGCGTTGGCACTGCGTCTGGTTTCAGAACAGGATTGCCTCTCTGCATAAATAACTGGAATTGGTCTTTATCAAAATGCTTCTAAAAAGAAAATAATGGGAAGTTTTTTCATTAGTATTGCGATACTTCAAGTGTCAAGAATTTAAAAATTGGTGAATGTTTAACAAAACCACTCCTAAAACTAAACTCACTAAACAAATTAAAAAAATTGGTTGGTCCCTCCAATGAGTTTATACCCGCTTCTCTATACCACCCCCTATAAGTAAGCTCCGTCCTCACACCACCCACCAGCCGTTTCTCCCAGCATATCTTGGCCCTTAGGGTGGTGGCTGGACGACCGTCGATCACTATTACACGTTATTTAAAGGTTACCATGCAATTGTATACGTAGGTATTGCATGGACAAGGTACTTACATTACAGATGGTGACGCTCTTCATCTCCATATAATAGTCGACGTCAAGCCCGGTGTTCTTCAGCCACTGAACTGCTTTTTCTCTATTCTTTGTTGATACTTTATGCGTATAAAGGAATGTTTTTCTTCGGCACACATTACAATACCTTTTTTAATTTGCCTTCCCCTCCTCCACCTCCTCCATTACATCCTCACTAGCCATACCACACCGTAAAAATTAACCACCTAGTGCTTTTTTTAGCTAAGCACTAAGTTCCCCTATGTTTCACTCGAAAATGTGCATTGCTTTCAATGAGTTTTGGATAAGAATCAGTGACATCAGTTTCGTAATCACAAGGGTAATATTTCCTCTATGTAAACTTCAATTTTGTTACATAGTAAAATCGGTTTTAGATGAGTAGAACCAATTTTTGAAATTTTTTGCGAGAAACGTATAAATTTCGTAAACAAACACTGTCACAGCTACCAACTTAAACAAAGCTGCGACAAAATTCCCCTGAATGGCTAACTCCCGCCAATAGTTCAAGTGAGACTGTTTGAGAGATTATTGTGCTCGGAGGTTTTCTCAGCTTAGTTTTCTCCGTCCCGGGGCAACAGAGCGGTGCTTGGTGCTCGGTGTTTAAGGAAAATACTTCTACCATTCAGTTTTAAACGAAATTTATTCAACAAACTTAGATACTCCACTTAGTTCAATAATTCAATTCACGTGGCACCTGCGGTGAGCCTAGGAGCACCTCTTCTTTTTGTTAAGTTTTCCACGGTAATTAGGATCATGTTCTGAGATGATATGACGGTAGACCTTCCGGCCAGTATTAAAAATTTCGTCGCAGTAGTGGCATTTGAAGGTTTGCGGCTGTTTCACAAAGTCTAGAAATAGAAATAATGTTCCTTTAAGACGGAATATACCTAAATTTGCTACTTGTTTACTTTTCTTCCGACCATTTCTTGAGGACCCTGTCGTATGTTTAAATTTTCTGAAATATGACTAATACCTTGTCTTTTAAAGGTCAGAAATTAGGTAACTGGCTCAGAAGCGATTTTACTGTATTAAAAAAAACTTACCAACTCTGTTGCTAGAACATGAAAATAGAGGTGCTATCATTTACCTGTGACGGAGTGCTTCAGCTTCTTATGTCTCCTCAAAGTCACATGACCCGAAAAACTCACACCACAAATATCGCATTCAGCAGAGCAATTAGGACGATCATGCACAGCCCTTACGTGCATTCTCAGGAGATGGTTAGTTGCAAACACCTTGGATGGGCAAGCCTGGAACCAACAACGTTTAATCAGAAAAAGAGGTAGTTCATAATGGTGGGTTATGCTAACTTACGCTACCGATGAGGCTGCCCATCAGTTAAATGGTCGAAACATAACTCTTGCTTTGCCAACGGACTCTCAAAATTAGGTTGGATAACTTATGGCAAGAATTTTGTGGCACATAGGATACGATTCTTTTTTATCTGATGGAGTTCAGAAGCCTATCTGGCATCATCCCCCAGAAGCCAAGAATGATACCTGTTTTCCTTATTCTCAGCTACCTACCTCACACTTGAACTGGACATAGCCTTCTCCGTTATGCTCTTCTTCACAATGCTTCTTAAAACACTTTATGCTGTCAATTTTTTCCGCGCAAACGCCACATGTCCAAGGCTCCATCTTCCAATTTCTTGAATATCGCTTGCTCACCTCACGTAGACTTTCGCTATGACATACCACAAGGTGGTTGATAAGGAAGCATCTGAAACAAAAAATTACATTTTGCTGAGTTCGAAAAAGACACCGGGAAATTGGAAAATTTGTCTAGTACTGACCCTGGGACACTATTACGGTTACGTCAGTCACTGCAAACAAGGGGAAAAATTAAAAATAAATCGCCGCTCGCAATGTTAATCTTATGGGTGGCAGAAATGCATCATCATGTAAAGCAGAGCCTTAACAGCGTCTACGCAGTCGTGTTTGTTTACGTTTTTCCTGCACACTTTATGAGGAAACTATTTGATATTTAAATGTTCTGAAATATAATGTCTTTTTCACGACCGGATTTTTTGTTGACAAAAATCACTCGATCGTAAAATTACAACACAACCTGTTAATTTCGGCCGTTAAAAAGACATATTATATTTCTCAACATTTAAATATCCAATAGTGTCCTCATAAAGTGTCCAGAAAAAACGTAAACAAATAGCGAATGTATGTTCGGTCTTAAAGAAGCTCAGAGGCTCAGCTGATGGATGCAACGGGATTCACCCAAAGGACTTTCCGGTGATATGAAATCTAAAAAAATCGTTTCAAAAAGTAAAACCATCCTACCTTCGGTCAAAGTAAACTCCGCAGTGCTCACAAGTGAGGGGCATTGGTTTCTCCTCCGGCGGGGGATTGGCCCGTCTTTCCCCCCATTTTCTTCTATTAGGGTTCTTTCTTTGTGTCTGGGGTATGACTCTTTCTTTGACTGGTTTAGCATTTGGATGTCTCCTGTGATACTCCATGTGTCGTTTGAACTTGCACCTTAATCTGAATCCGCCACAAAGATGGCAGAAGATTCTCTCTTTCTGGTTATACGCAGAACGTTTCTTCTTGAAATTGCCAACCAGAAAAACTGAAAAAAATTACGATCTTTTAAGAATTCGTCGTCACCTCGCCACCCGACAAGTGCAGAGGAGCAGAAAGACCCTAAGGGCCCAAATACAAACTCATATTATTCTTGGCAACAAATTTAAGACATTGCTATTTGTTTCCGTCTTTTCTGACCATTTTTTGAGGACACTGTGGGATATTTAAGTTTTCTGAAATATAACACGTCACACGTCTTCTCAACGTCCAAAATTTACTGGCAGTGTTGTCATTTTTGGGAATAAAACATTTGTCCAAAATTACTTATGGTACGTCCCACCATACTCGTTTAACGATAAACTCAAGTTCAATTCCAATTATTGCATGGTAAAAACAGAATTTCACTGGAATTTAACAGTATAGTGGGACGCACAGCCAGTTAATTACTGACGTTAAAAAGACAAAACATTTAAATATCTAACAGTGTCCTTTAAAAAATGGTCGAAAAAATGTAAACAAATAGCAAATGTAAATTCCGTCTTCGGAGCATAATGTTTAGACAGTTGAATACAGTCCTTCAGTACGCTCAATCAGAGCTCAATCAATACCCAACTCACTTCTTATCTTCTTCTTTATTTTCTTTGGCTTATTATAGCTGTGTTCCACTTTGACCAGTGACGTCAGGTCAGCAGCCACACACCGTATTTTATTCTTGTCTCGGTCTCCCGTCTCCTGCCCGCATTTCTTCTTTCTATTATCCTGTTTCGTCACCTCACCATCTTCACTCACAGCTACAGCTTTACGTTTCCGTCGTTTCTTTTTAGTCACTGGGCACAATTGAGCTACAGGTAAACAGAGAACAAGTAAGAACTTTTTTAATAACACAATCTTGGTATTGTCTGGTAGATCTAACCATAGCCATTAGAAGTAGTACCTACTACTTTTATTCCACAGGCTTAGCAAGTGTTCTTAAGCGCACAGGTGGCTGACAGACGGTCAACAACACGTTACCTTTTTTCACCCACAGGCCCACAGCATCTTATTTTTCAGAACATTAAAATATCCAATATCCAACAGTTTCCTCATAAAGTGTGCAGAAAAAAACGTAAATAAATAGCGAATGTATGTTCGGGTCTTAACTCACACATGACTGTGAAGACCCTAACTATCCGGAACTTACTTGAATTGGGTGGGGTGTTACTTCCGGAATGTTCAGTCCCTTGAGCGACATGTCTAATGAAGTGATCCGTGAATTCTTCCATGGTAGGTAGGACGGTGCCACAAATGTGGCAGCCCTGGTCCAGCACCTCGGACAGAGACAACCTGCCGAGGCCGCGGTTCGTAAGGATCGTACCCACTATGACTTGAACCATGAGCTGGAAGCATGCCAGCACGTCTTTGCTACACGGCCCACAGCAATATTGCAACGTGAGAAAATCTAATTTTACCTGAAAACATAATGTAGGTTAGTTTATTGTCAGGTTTTATGTTTTAAGAAGACTAGGGCCCGATTACACCTTACAAAAAATATATGGTCATATGATCCTATTTTATTAGTATCATAAAATTTTAGAAAAACTGCAATACACTTCACAACAAAAATATGATCATATTTAGCAGTGATGCCAACTTGACATGGTAAAAAAATAAAATTCCGTAGATTTTTATGGCCCTTTTTTGAACCGTTTTAGGTTAAATAATTTCTGCTATATTCTTTCAATTTATCGTTGTACTATGTACTAATTATATCTGCATGTTAACAAACTGGCTAAAGACACCCTCTCGTTGGGTTTCAGTCAAAAGAACCTTATCAGTCCACTACATTACACTCAGTCATATCCAGGAGTCAAGGCTACAGAAATATGCACTATCGTTGCTTGACTCTTCTACTTCCTATCTTGAACAATTTTAGAAACCCTGTGATTTTTTAGAATAACTTGGATGTCATTACTCTCACCCAAGTCAGGTGGACTGTAACAGGATAGATATACCTAATCAAAACAGGTAGCGCAGGAAGGTGTGGCAACATACCGAACTCAGCAGTTTGTAGAGTATTCGACCAAAATGGGTTGGAGTTCTGGAGTCAACCCAGAGAGGCAGTGCTTCCACCAACATAACACTCTCTGAACAAATACAGCAGATGGTCATAGACTCATCATACTCTATTTTAACCGTTACCATGTCTTCTACTTTTATAGTTGGTGCCATTTCCTCCGTGAGCTAGAACCAAGCAATGTGTAGATAGAGCTCCGCAGTCCTCTGTTTTTTTTGTTATTGGATTATCTTATACAACCAGCTCCAAACGGACCAGTACGTCCACCGGTAAAGGCAGGACACCACTGAATCTTGATATTTACCATTACTTATCAATGATGTTATTGCGGCTCACTTTAGACATCCATGCTCCCAACAAAAAATCTGCCGAACCGGGATTCGAACCCGGGGCCCTTCGTTTACCAGTCTTGTCTCTGACCACAAGAACCTGGAGGACCACCAGTCCTCTGATATCTTACAGTACAGCAGTGCGCTTCCTGATATTTTTTTATGTCCGTTTTCTGAGCAAAGCCTTAGCTATTTAACTGTTCTGTAGTATAATGTATGTCTTTTTAACGATAGAAACTAGTTTTATATGTTATTCCTATGAGAGGTATGGTGTTTACCAGTTTTAATCGTTCAAAAGACATATTTCAGAACGTCAACAGCGTTATGTCAGCTAACAGAGACAAGTGTTAGTCAATGACCTACCTACCTACCAGTGTTATTTCTGTAAGTAGCACGATACTAGTCTTGGTACTTACATTCTCACTGACGTCAACTTTCACATCCTCAGGATGCATGATGGCAATTATATAAATAAATAAATAAGCTGGATCAATCTATATACCAGAAAATGGTCGAGATCGGTTCTTTCTTTAACAAACTGTCAGCTCTCCACTGTTCATCTTAAAAATGAATCTGAAAAAGAAGACTGTTGTTAACATAGTGGTATGGGTTTGGCATACTTACTGTATTTAGTACGGTCATTGCCCCACCATTTATATCTTTCGAAGGAATTCGTTGTCCAGTGAAAGCTAAACATAGGACACTACATTTAGCTTTCACTGGAGAACGAAACACACAAATGGTGGGGTAATTGCCGTATTAAATACAGTATCCCACAGTGCCAGCAAATTTGCCCCAAATTTCCGACAAACCTAGGGGCCTTGAGTCAGGTCCGTCTCCAGCATGCATAACCATACATACTGATATTACCTTTTTCACATGAAATAGCAAAAATTGGAGAACTGAGTGCAAGTGCACAGTATTAATTGGTTTTGGTTTAGCACTCCAAAATTATTGAGCACAAAAACATTTGTAACCACCTTATTCACCAACATAAACCACAGTTGCGACAAAATTCCCTACAGGGCTAACTCCCGCCAATAATTCAAATTAACAATATATACAATGACACAGCTGAATGTTCACGGTGATTCTGACATACCACTGGACCAGCGTCGAAAAGGTTGTATATACCCTCAAATTCTAGGTTTTATAAAACTAACTTTATGATTTTCCCAGCATTTTAGTCCCCAGGTTTTTGACCATTCATTGCTATCCAACATTTAATTATTTGCACCGAAAGAAATATTTATTGCTCTATCTAATGTACTTAAGCAGTATCACCGAAGGATAGCTTTGTAAAACAGAGTTCAGAGGGTTTAGCTATCCTATTCCACGCAGGTCCAGACTTGGTGGGAGGATGGCAACTAGCTATTTAACTATCTGAAGAGTGATCACTGATCACACACTTCGTTCATGGGCGTAGCAGGACCAAAAACTTGGGGGGGGGGGGGGGGGGGGGGCAGCCCCCCAGGCCTTCACCTTATGCATGGCTTTCTGTGACGTTATGTGTATGTCAGAAAAATCCTGGGGGTGCCTAAACGGTTTCTGGGGGGGGCTAAGCCCCCCCCCCCCCCCTTGCTACGCCTATGAGTTCGTTCCATGATCTTTTGCTTAGAATCAAGTTTCTCAAATGAAATGAAATTTATTGAACTGTTTTACAATCCTCACAGTTTAGCTTGATCCATCCCATTGATGACGAAATAATTACCGGTATGTAGCGAACGTCATTGATCCGAGCAACGCGGCATGCCGGTAGGTAGTTGCAACTCTTATTGCCAAAACTAGGCTGGTGTGAAGGTGGTGCAAGACAGCTTCACTCACTTCATGACCTCATACTTTTCTTGATTAGCTTCCACTGGAAACTTGGGTCATGCTCTTTGATGACATGCTGGTGACATTTCGGACCTGAGTGAAAAACTTGTGGACAAAAGTGGCACCTGAAGATTCGCGGCACATGAATTTCATCTGCAACCAGAAGGAAAGTTTAAGGGTGGATTTTACTAGCTGGTAAAGTTCACAGTAGTGTCATCCTCCCAGGAGGATTTATAGAACTCAGTCCCTGGAGGTGTATTCCCTTTCTCGAACGCCAGCAAACCCACCCAACTAACGCCTTCAAAATTTATTGTAAGAAGATAAGGCACGCCATGATGCAATACACGGAGAACAGTTCTTCTTACAATAAATTTTGAAGGCGTTAGTTGGGTGGGTTTGCTGGCGTTCGAGAAAGGGAATACACCTCCTGGAGGATTTATAGAACTCAGTCCCTGTAGGTGTATTCCCTTTCTTGAACGCCAGCAAACCCACCCAACTAACACCTTCAAAATTTATTGTAAGAAGAACTGTTCTCCATATATTGCATCATGGCGCGCCTTGTCTTCTTAGAATAAATTTAGAAGGTGTTAGTTGAGTGGGTTTTCTGGCGTTCGAGAAAGGGAATACACCTCCTGCAGGTGTATTCCCTTTCTCGAACGCCAGCAAACCCACCCAACTAACACCTTCAAAATTTATTGTAAGAAGAACTGTTCTCCATATATTGCATCATGGCGCGCCTTGTCTTCTTAGAATAAATTTAGAAGGTGTTAGTTGAGTGGGTTTTCTGGCGTTCGAGAAAGGGAATACACCTCCTGGTGTGGTATGTGTTCTACCGCCAAAAGGAACTACTTAGTTATCTCTTTCTGGTCCTACACGTATGTTAGGTTAGGAGAGACTATGATGGGGACCAACAGTGTCAGTTGGGCTCCAAAACACCAGCAGGTGTATTCCCTTTCTCGAACGCCAGCAAACCCACCCAACCAACACCTTCAAAGTTTATTGTAAGAAGATAAGGCACGCCATGATGCAATATACGGAGAACAGTCTTCTTACAATAAATTTTGAAGGTGTTAGTTGGGTGGGTTTTCTGGCGTTCGAAAAAGGGAATACACCTGCTGTTACCAGTCCGGCGTTTAAGGGCGTCTACGCAGTCGTGTTTGCTTTTTTCTGAACATTTTATGTGGATAAGTACCATTGAATATTTCTGAAATATAATATGTATTTTTAACAGACAAAATTAGCAGGGTAATTTATGATTTTATGATCAAGTGATTTTCGTCTACAAAACTTGGTCCGAAATTAACCGATCGTATAATCACTACATACTCCGTCAATTTATGACGGTAAAAAGACATTATATTTCAGAACATCTAAATATCCCATGGCTTCCTCACAAAGTGTGCAGAAAAAAGTTTAAGATAGCGAATGTATGTTCAGTTGTTTTCCAAGATTGTTCTGCTCACCTCAGGTTGTATAACTATAACTTAAGAAGTTTACTACATTTACCGTTATTGAAATGTTTGGTCCGGAAATGTCTTCTTAAGGCAACCTTAGACGAACAATGCGCGGAGCACTTTTCACATAAGAATGAATTTTGATCATGACAATGCCTTATGTGATATCTCAGGTTACAGTCTGTTGCAAACACACTGGACGGGCAAGCCTGTAACCAACGGCTATTTCATTAGAAGAAAAGGTGGGTTTTCTGCAGAAACGCAGCAACGGGAACCTTCTAAGCAGGCCACATACATTGCGTCCTGGAAGGCCGTCCTGGCGAGTTTGCCATCCCCAGTGGGGAGTTTTGAGTAGAACAAGAGCAGATTAAAACAGACTGTTAGTGGAGGACGAAACCCTGTGATTATCACAATAAAAACAAGAAAAAAGTAACAATTTTACCAACAACTTTTCGTGGGAACGTTCATTCACTCTCCTCACTTTTTTATAGTTTTTTGATAAAAATGTTTCTAATAACATTAAGTTTCAGTTCCTCACGTGTCTCATCTATTTTTTCAAAAAGACAGATTACACGGATGGCGAATTTGGAAGTATCGCGTGTGGGAACCAGCCATCCCTGAGTTACCACCCTAAACTCGGCATTTCAACCAGAAGGTCTATTCCGGTTCTTTGGTCGTTCATTATCTCGTCAGCGAGGCGCCAGGGCAGGCGTTGCTCTTTTTAATGTCTACCTACCTCACACTTGAACTGAATATAGCCTTCTCCGCCGTGTTGTTCATCGCAGTGCTTCCTAAGAGTCTGCAGTCTAGCCACGCCTAACGCACAAACGCCACACTTCCATGGCTTTCTAATAAAATTTTTGGAATATCGCTTAACCGCCTCACTCAGATTTTCGCCATGACAGACCACAAGGTGGTTAACAAGGAAGAATCTGAAACCAACCCAAAACAATACGAATTAAAAATGCAGATTTTGAATTTGTTTTTTTTTTTTTAACAACCATAATTTGGGACTTTTCGAAAATTCCTTTAAGTTACTTATATACGAGACACGTACATAAAGTATGATCGCACCTGATAAAACATTGCCATATTAAGTCAATTACCTACACTAAAAAATTGAACGTGTAAGAGCACAAGAGGACTTGAAAAGGTACAAGTAATAATATCACTTACCTTCGGTCAAAGTCAACTCCACAGTGCTCGCAAGTGAGGGACAATACTGGTGGCCGTTCCCCATCTTTTCTTCTCCGTTCCCCATCTTTTCTTCTCTTTTTTATTATCATCGGTACGATTTTGTCTGGCTTAGGTTTAGCATCTGGATGTTTCTCGTGATAGCGTAGATGTCCTTTAAGCTTCGCCTTAGATAGGAATCCCCCACAAACGTGGCAGCAGACTCTCTCCCTATAGTCATACTTTTTGACTTTTCTAGGCTTTGGATGATGTTCCTTGATTCGGTCAATGAAAAAAACTGAAAATATGTATGATGTTTTATTATTTATTTATTACTTACTTAAGAGGACGCTATACCTGACGATGCATTTTTTGCCGCCCATAAGATTAATATTGCGAGCGGCGATTCATTTTCAAGGTTTACCCTTGGTTGGAAAGACACAAAATTTTGCCTGTACCTTGCCCTAACAATGTTCTAGGGAGTGTTCGAAGCGGATTTCCCAATTTCTCACTGGTTTCTTTTATTGCAACTGTTTTGCAAATGCTAGCATCGCATACCTCAATGTTTTAAGGGGAAAAGTGCTGTATCTCGAAAATTTTGTGTCTTTCCAACCAAGGGTAAACCTTGAAAATGAATCGCCGCTCGCAATGTTAATCTTATGGGCGGCAAAAAATGCACCGTCAGGTATAGCGTCCTCTTAAGTAAGTATCTCCCTATTTTATTTATTATTACTAACTTCACCTTGTCATGCGCTCTTATCTACTTCCAATTATCGATCCATTGATAGCAACCAGCGTAGCAGGTAGCGGTCGCAGTTTTCACTGACTACCACCATCTTATCGCAATTATCGATCGATAATAAGAAAGTTTAATCCATAGTTTCCATGGTAACCGCTGTGTTTATGAGGAAACTATTGGATATTTAAATGTTCTGAAACACAATGTATGTATTTTTAACGGTCGAAATTATGATGTGGTAATTGTGATTTTTTGACCGAGTAATTTCTGTCTACAAAAAATTGTTCAAAATTATTTCGTCCGTTAAAAATATATTTTATGTTTCAGAACATATAAATATCCAATATTTTCCGCATAAAGTATGCATAAAAAAAGTAAACAAGCAAGACTGTCTTAGGGTGCGTCCCACCATGCCCAGTTAAAATTAAACTGGAGATTTACCATGTTAAATTTAACTTAAAAGTTAAATTTAACATGGTAAACATAGAACAAAATCTCCAGTTTAATTTTAACTGGGCATGGTGGGACGCACCCTTAAACGGTGTCTGTTTCAAAACATTGTCTAGCATGTGGCACCATCTCTCACTTGCTATATATCGAGATGACGCACCAATATCGATAGAGATACGATAATATACATTACAAAACGTTCTTACAATATACAACTCACCTCTAACCTTCTTCCTTTTTCTTCTGACCTTAGTATAGCAGTGTTCGTCCTTTACCAACGAAGCGTGGTTAGTTTTCATTTTCAGAGTATTGTCCGGCTCCGAAGCTTCAGAGCAATCAGAGCTGGAATCACCTTCCGTATGTTCAGTCTGTGCGCTTGATTCTTCCAATTTGTCAATGACATTAGGCTGTGGTTGCAGTCGACACATTGACTCTTTAGGTTGTGGTTGCAGTCGACACATTGACTCTTTAGGTTGTGGTTGCAGTCGATACACTGACTCTTTAGGTTGTGGTTGACTCAGTACCTCCTTAGATACTATTAGCCGTCGCACAGACTCGTCTTTTCCTTCGCAGTCTTCAACCACCCTTAGTACCCACTTTTTTTTTCTCTTAGCATTCCCATGTAAAACTTTCCCTCCACGTTTCAGTACATTAGACTCAGTCGCTGGACTTTCTTCACACAAAACTAAAATAAATAGATAGCAAAAATATCAGAGAAAAAATGAAGCCTAAGCGGAATTGAACATAACTCACTCAACATCGTAACCAAGAATGTCTATCACCAATAAAACGGCAATGCAATGGTAGAATGGCTTGATTGATCGGGTCAACAGGTAAGAATCTACTCTTTTTTTCACCAAATAAGGCAAAAATCGAAAATCGACATAACGAGTTCTACCTACTGAAGGCTGAACATACATTCGCTATTTGTTTACGTTGGTTCTCCACACTTTAGGCTAAATTTCACTATAACGATAACGATAGGATTTAACGATAGGATTTATGTTATCGCATGTTTAGCTTATCCTTGCGACTGCACTTGTTTCCTTCCAATATGACTTGTCATAAGCTAAACATATGATAACATAAATTCGATGACGCTATGTGTACACTATAAGTGGTGAAATCCAGCCAAACTAATGGATATTTAAATGTTCTGAAATATAATATGTCTTTTTAACGGCCAGTTCATTCGGCCGTTAAAAATACAATAAATAATTTCAAAACATTTAAATAACCAGTAGTACCCATCCTCATAAAATATGCCGAAACAAACGTAAACAAACACGATTGAGTAGACGCTCTTAATAATTGATCTCAGAACTAGAATAGTCCCTTCAATATTAACTTGTTGAACTTACCACGGTTTCGTGCCTTGGGCAATGAGACCTTAACAGCTACGGCGCGTTTCCACTCTTCTTTTTCCGTAGAGTCACTCACATCTAAAGCTTCTCGTTGAGGTTTCGGTTCTTTAGACACAGCCGTAGGGATTTCTCTAGGCACTGATGAACCCCAGACATCTAAAATAAACAGTAAGTAAAAATATCAGAGTAAAAACTCAAAACTGTAGGTTGAAGCTAAGTGGAGAAGATGCCACGCCGATGGGGGAAAATTTGTCCCTCAGGAAATAATTGGAATATGCAGCCCGATGACTGACCTAGTTTCTATATTATTGCATTTTAAATTCTGACCACTAAATAAAAAGTTATTACACTTTAAAGTGATCCGATTTTAAGTTGGTATGGGAGGTGAAAATGACGTAAGCTTTGGTAACTTCTGCTAAGCTACGTATCTTCAGCTGCTGATCTAATTGGAAAATATGTTACTGTTTTGCCAACTAGAGATTACGATATATCGAACCTAAGGTGACGTAATGTTACAAGGACACAGCTACTCTACTTTCTCAACAACGAAACCGGAAGTAAAAATTCTCAACCCCCTATATCTACGAAGGGACCTTCGGAACAAATTTAGGGCTCTACAAAACCGGTTAAGTCCTTTATCGTGGCTGATATACGGATTCTTCAAATTCGATATCATGCAACAAGCTCACTGCAGAACTCCTTAAGGCTGAATATACATTCGCTATTTTCGACTACATGTACTTGGTTCGCAATGCTAAGTACTTCAAGCCCTACTCCGAAGTTACAGGGCGAGTGGAAAGTGTTTATAGGGGGATGTAAACCTGAGACTCTTTGTCGTGAGGTAGTGTTGTATTTTTGCATGAAATGGAGTAATAAGCCCACAGGAGCGATTTTAAACAGTCAACTACCAGTCCACATGTTTTTTGACAGATCGCGAAAACACAACACTACCTCACGCTAAATATTTTTTTGTAACGATTCGGACTAAAAAATGTATGGTTTTATCGTCACATTTAGTAGAAAAGCTTGATAAATGTTTGTACTATTTACCGTAGCCATGTTGCATTTTGGCAATTTTTATTTCACTTACGGAAGTGGGTAATTTCAACAGCATTTCTCTACTTTTCTCCTGTAAAAGCTAAACATAGTGTCCTACTTTTACTCGTTCGTTTCGCGTTCAAATAGCACATTATGTTTAGCTTTTAGAGTAGACACAATCAATACGATATTTCAATTACCAGTCTCCGGTTGTACTAAAATGTAAACATTAGTTTTGTCGAATATTTACTTTCGCACAGTGGTTTTGGCGGAGTTCGTCGAGAATGTATGGTGGCCGTTAAGGCTGAATATACATTCGCTATTTTTTTACGTTTGGACTTCAAACTTTATGAGAAAACTATTGGATATTTAAATATTCTGAAATATAATATTATGTCTTTTTAACGTCATTACTCATGAGGCTATGTTGTGATTTCACGATCGGTTTATTCTGGACAATTTTTTTTTTTGGTGAACGAACGTAAAAAAAAAATAGCGAATGTATGGTGACCCTTAATTATTAACATGTTAAACTTGCCCTTGATCTGTAGCTCGGGTAATACGGTCTCAACAGCTGTGTCACGTTTCCTCTCTTTTTTTTTCTTTGTTATAGTTACATCTGTAGCTCCCCGTAAGCGTTTCAGCTCAGGAAACTCAGTCGCTGGGCTTTCTTCAGGTATTGGTATGTCATAGACATCTAAAATAAACAGATAGTAATAATGTTAAAGTAAAAACGAACTGCATGTCAAAGAGTAAGTGGAAAAAACTGCAACATATTTTTTTGTCACTCCGATGAGTAAGTAATAATACATGCAAATTAAATCACTATCGCAATAATTCAATTTACTGAACTAAATATGAAATCCTGCCACCAAACAGAAACCCCCCTAAGTCGGGCTTAAGATGGTTCACTGCCGCATGTGGCAGAATGATTGTTTTCCCATTTTTGTGAGGACACTGTTGGATATACAAGTTCTGACATTTTTTATCGTCAAAAAACGCTCGACCGTAAAATCACTTCTAACGTTAAAATGATATTATATTTTCATATAATTATCCTTCAGTTTCCTTATAACATGGGTTGAAAAAACATCAACAGTCATGATTTTGTGGTTTTATTCAGTCTTATCTTATATTTAGCGCTAACTCACGTTTGGTGGGAGTTTAGGAGTTATTTTTGACAGTAAGTTATCATTTGTCTCACATGTGAATAAGATGGTCAGTAGTTCTTTCAGAATGTTGGGATTCATTAAAAGAATGTGTCGATATTTCAGAAGTGAAAGCACGATCTTGAGACTATATAACTCATTTGTACGACCTAAGCTTGAGTACGCAGCAATTATTTGGGATCCCATATACACAAGTCAAGTTAATCAGATTGAGCGAGTTCAGAAGAAATTTGTTAAGTATCTAAATTCAAAAATCAGGAATGAGGAATCTTCTGGCCTGGAATATGGTGTGATTTTAGATAGATTTGGCATGTCCACCCTTGAAGATAGGAGAAGACGTGCCAAAATCATATATCTTCACAAGCTTCTCCATGGTCAGGAGAACAACTCTACCATGATCAACAAGCTGCAGTTTCGAGTCACTTCACTTCGAAATGGCGATGCTTTCTATGTTCCATTTGCGAGGACCAACATTTCTGAGAGAGCCCCTGTATATGCCCTGAGTGTGGAAATACTTGTTCGGAAGTACACATATTTAGGTTTAGGAATACAAAGAGCTTTAGGAACAATCTTAACGGTAGTTGACGTTCTTAGTATACCTAGGTTACTTTAGTGGTAGTTTTTAGTCCTAGTCTGTAGTTTTTAGTCTGTAGTTTTAGTAAGTCAGCACTATTATTAACTCTATAGTTGTTGTGTGTGACTTTAATACATTATTTATTTATTTATTTAATATTCCCGAACTTACCCTGATAGACAACATCTTGACTTTGCCCATTCCAGCATTCATCTTCACTAGTCCATTCCAGCTTCACTTCCTGTGCCAGTGGATTGCAGAAGACTAATATTAATAAAAGAATAATAAATATTATTATTATTATCTAGTACTTTACAAGATGCAAAAATAATACATAATATGGTGCATGTTACCAAATCTATCTCAATCACTTCTGGCGATCGCAAATTAGCTTAAATCCAAAAACCACTTGGGTCAAATCTCTGTTCTCACATCACCCCGTTAACACTGAGTTAACACCAGGGGTCTCTCTATCCCCGTTTTGTTACCACAAGCGAGAGCACGAAGTTAACACGGACTGATAGGAAAAATAGCATTGCAAGTATCGTGACTCGCGGGAACGAGAGAACGGGAATACCCCACCACTTCCATTTGGCGATAACTCTGTGGGTGCATTGAGAATGGGAACAGTCCCGCACTTACCTGAAGCGACATTGGCGTTATTTGTTACATTTTCAGTCCCAGAGGTGACGTGTTCGGTAATGTGTTCCGTGAACTCCTCGACCGAAGGGAGGACGGCCCCGCAAAGGTGGCAGCCCTGGCTCAGTGCCTCTGGCAGGGGAAGGCGAACCATGCCATTGCCACGGTTGGAAAGAATGGCGCCTACGTTGATTTGGATCATAAGTTTAAAGCACGTGAGCACGTCCTGGCTGCATGCCAAACAACAGTATTGCAAAGCAGACTTAAACTGGGCCTGCAAACATAACACACGTCCATTTAGGGAAAATGTTTCATTATTTTTTCGACTGAAGCTTGAGCATAAGCAATAGCTGATGGCGCATTTGGTCCACTTCCTAGTTTTTTATCTGTTTGTACTGTTTTGGCATTGTCAACATGGCATGAAATGGAAAGGGGAATTCTCAAAAAGCAAACAGAATGGCTCGTTAGTCCTGAAGTCTGCGAAAATGGGAGAGAGGTATATACCAAGGAACGGCGCTTTACTTCTAGCTCACCCATCAGAAATAAATCGTCAAAGTTTCTAAGGTTTGGTAAGCAACTACAGTTTCTATAATAAAGGTAGGAACGTACCAAATTCAGCAGTTTGTAGAGGATGCGACCGAAAGGGGTTGCAGTTTGGGAGTTAGCCCAGAGGGGCAACATTTCCCATAGCGGAACCCTTTCTGAACAGACACAGCACATTTTTTTATCCTTATTATTTACTTTAACTCTGGGTTCCACTTCTCTCACTGAAGCTGTTTCTTCTGCAATCTAGAACAAAAATAAAGTCGTTCCACGTGAGCCTGTCACCTTTCAAAATCAAATCCGGTTAATCTGAGCCAAGCTTGAACCTCAAAATTAATTGCATATATTCTAAGTCGGGACCCTCACATATTTTTAGATAAAAGTAGGTACTCTCTGTCTACTACAAAGAGCTTCAGGAACAATCTAAACTGTAGTTGAATTTCTAGCATAGGTGCCTAGGTTACTTTAGTGGTAGTTGTAGTTCCTAGTCTGTAGTTTTTTAGTCTGTAGTTTTAGTAAGTCAACACTATTATTAACTCTTCATGTAGTTGTTGTGTTTGACTTTAATTTAAATACATTATTATTACCGTAACCTGCTATAGCCCAACCATAGTAAAGGGGTCGTATACGTCAAAATACAAGTATTTCTTCAACATGGTGAGCCTGTGTACCTAAAGATTTAAAAACAGCGACCCCTTCAGAGAAATCCTTAGTACACTATCGTATGTTAGTACCTGCGCAATGATCGCAGCCTCATCTTCCTCCTGGAGTCCACTGTCGCTGTCACCATGAAAAACAGTAGGCACCGCGTCCTCGCCCATAAAACTGCCGTTCCATTTCCTCCTGTGTCGGTCTTCACCAAAATGTTTCTAAAAGAAAAATAATGATCGGTACCTGTGTTCTCTTTCCGATTTGTCAAGATTAGCCATGCTTGGCCCATATTACCACTAAGGCGTGGCCTTTTTAGGTTTACGTACACGAATGCTAGTCATGGTCACTTTAAATTTCTTACGATACAGCGGCCCTTTCACAAATATATTTTCTTGAAGAGCTGGGGGCAATCCGACCATCCCACAGTCAATTTATATTTTTGTTTGTGACTTTATTTGCATACCTGCCCACTGCCAGCGGTCTCTTTCTCTGTAGGTTCGCAGTCCTTTCTGGTGGGAAAAATGGTTGGAACAGCATCTGATTTCAGGTAAAAGCCGTTCCCTCTTTTTTTGTCATATTGGGTTTTTTCAAAATGTATCTGAAAAGAAAATTGGTGAGCTTTATAATTTGGAACTATTTTAAACTATCATGGTTCGTTAATAAGTTAAAAATGGGCGAACCTTTTACTAATGAAGGCCCTCCACGGTCACTAAACTTTCAAGCAAACAGAAGCATCCAAGAATTATAAGTAGGGTTCGGATTTGTCCTAAAAAGACCTATTCTTCTCCTTACGTTTGATTTCAGCCAAATTTTGTATTTAGGCGTTTTGGACCTCCACGACCCCACACACCAAATCTTATCGAGACCTATAATGTCCTATTTCAGCTTTGAAAGTACTAAAAAATCCTATTTTGCTGGTTGACGGCCTAATTTAACCTATTCTGCAGATAACAGTACTTATGGACACGTGTCTTACAATACGCTCGCTTCAAAAGAATCTTTCCAGACGAAAATAAAATCAGCTTGTAGACTTATTTTTTCTAAGAAGCCCGTAGACTACATTAACTTCACCATTAGAAATATATTTTCTTAGGTTCGTTGAGGTTACTCCCCATTACTCCCTCGCAGACCAGGTAAGTAGGTATGTACTCTATTTTTATACCAACTACCCTTATGCCTGTGACCTGTGTACATGCTACGTGCCTATGCGCAGAGCCACAGGACACGCCAGATGCATTTGGTCAGCACCAAGCTTGCGGTAGCCCTAAAAAGAAACCCAGGCTGCCCAGGCTGGGCCTCAGCCCGAGAAGCTGCGGAGATATTAGAAGGAAAAAGTGCAGAAAAAAAAAACGTTTCCTCGATCCATAGCCGTATCCACGGGGGGGTAACCTAAGGGGTTAACTCCCCCCTCCATGAAAGAAAATTAACATGGTAACGCCGACGTGAAGCAAAAAAAAAAAAATATAGGCTAAAACCCCCCCATTACCCCGAACCCCCCCCCCCCCCCCCCATGACCACTTTCTGGATACGGGCCTGGCCCGATCTTTCCCCTATCAACCGAAGTTGCCTCCCTCAAATTTCTGCCTCTCGTTTCGTGTGACGTAGAAAGAAGTCTCTTTGCACTTAAAAGAACTTTGACAGAGATGCGACGTAATTTTAAGGTGGAAAATCTGGAAAATCCCGGCGGAACGGAAAAATTTTCCGCTTCCGACATGGATGTATTGGCCTCGGCCCACTCATATTTCGGCTTCGGTGTACTCTACTTCGGCTTCGGTCAAAAACATCCGCGCCTATTACGCGCGTTAAAAAAAAAAAAAAAAAAAAAAAAAAAAAAAAAAATGAAAATCTGGAAAAAGTTTTGGTCGTGCAATAAAACCAAATGTGAAAATTCTTCCTTTTTTGCTCTTACCTACCTATAATTTTTATTAGAAACCTTACCTTAGTAGTTAAGCACTAGGTAAAATTGGATTTTAAGGAACCTATTTTCAGCAACCTATTTTGCGTTTTTGAGCAACCTATTTCTCGGTTTTAAGCAACCTAACAATCCGAACCCTAATTATAAGAAATGTCGAGTCAGTAATCTAAGTCCCTACCTACGTACCTATGTGAACCATTATGCAGTAACCTTCTCTGTGGCGGAGCCGCTGAATTCTTAGAATACCTTATAGCGACATCTACATAGGTAGATGCCTTCAGTAAACGGCGGTGAGATTAGGGGAAATTATTGGTCTGAAAGTTCCATAAAGGCATTCGTACGTTGTCAATTTTCCCTCAAGAATTTCACAAGAAATACAGAATGAAAGTAGGTACTTACACGACAGAATTGAACACTTTTCTTTTGCATATAGTAGTCAACGTTAAGCCCAGCGTTTCTCAGCCACTGAACCGCTCTTTCTCTATTCGTCGGTAAGGAATGGGGATAAGGGTACTCGATCTGACTACGGTCTCCGCATGCATGGCAGTAGGTCATTTCTAATGTTCAACTTTGTTCAACACAACCTGCACCTGTACGGATCTTTTATCAAGCGTGATCATGAAGGAGCCACGAAATGTAGGAAAATAGCATTGCAAGTCTAGTGATTCGGGGTAATCAAGCATGATAAAAAGATTTATACAGCTGCAGGGTGGCGGGCAAGGGATGTAAGAGGACAGTAACGTCCACGGGCACGACTTCAACAAGGCTTAGTTCTGCAAACTCCCTCCCTGTTTCAAATAAATACATTTCGCAATGAACTACTTTTGAAACACAACAGCGCATCCTAACTCATTTCTAAAACCAGCCAAAACAGGCAAAAGGGAAATGCAAAACCTTGAAAGCCGGCGTTTTCAGCACTCACTTGTTCACTTTTCAATTTCAATAAACATAAATAAACACTTCCTTCGAATATCATAACCTAACTCGCTCTCAGTGAGTTTCGGTCTCTCACTACTGAGTGTGACAAGAATCACCGTCGTTAGGTCCTTTGTTTCTTAACCTAAGTGGAAAAATATTCCATTTTATTTCTTGTTGTACAGCGTAAAAAGAATAAAACTAATAACCGAACCGAAATTTCAGACAATCAACATGAAAACTTTGTAAATAACATTGGTAACTACGACAACATCGCTGCGACAAAATTCCCCTAAAAGGCTATCTCCCGCCAATAATTCAAAATGACAGGGGTCTAGGGAGAATAAAATTAATTTAAAAAAAACTAAGTTCGTTACTTTATCGACTAATCCTTTGTCAGACACCGAGTTATTCAAGAGGTAAGTCTATAGAGGGTACCTGCTTAGGTGCAAGATTGAATGGCCAATCAGATGAACCTGAATTTTGGTCTCATTAGGTACAAACCTGAAAATGTAGCCGGTACGTTGAATCCATTAAAATTAAGTAGTACCTACCTACCCTAGTATACGTACAGCATAGGTTTCGATTTTACATACCGCAGCTAACAGAAATAGAAACAGACACGGGTAAAATTTTGTATAATACTCAAATGTTCAGTACAATTGGACAAGGTTTCATTACCTACGGGTACATGTTATCTATACTTTGTTACATTCATTTAGGTACCTACCTAGTCAAGAATGACATATCAACTTGCTAATAAAAATATCTTCAGCCTCTACAAAAGACGAAGAGCATGCACCGTATCTATTTTCACTGCAAGCATACCTACACCTACCAACCAGAAGTTTTTAGAGTGGAAGTACGAACATTATACATAACGATGTACCTAGATGCTTACGGAAAGCTGAAAAGATAATAGAAATGATACCTATGCAGGGATATTACTAATTTACATTTTTTACATTTCTATATCCCGATAAAGAATTATCTGGTACCTATCAGGATTAGGATAAAACAATTTCGTTCTCTTGATAAACTGCGGAATCAGGCCCGTATCCAGAAAGCGGTCATGGGGGGGGGGTTTCGCCTATATTTTTTGCTTCACGTTGGCATTATCATGTTAATTTTCCGCTCATGGGAGGTTAACCCCCTAAACCCCCCCCCCCCCCCCCGTGGATACGGCTATGTGCGGAATACTCAGCAGTTTGGGATACGCCCCATTATCTTATCTTTTATTCTAAAATCTAAAAGGTACTGGTACGTGCTCGGCCATTGGCTGCGAAAAGCAGAATATATTTAGCTTTTCCTGTTTTCACTGGAGAACGAATATTATCGAACGATAAAAAATGGCGGAGCAAATACCGGTATCAGTCAAGACATCATAATCCCCACGATTCAGCTCCACCCCGTGCTTCCTGCAATCTAACTCCATGGATCCGGCAGTGACTGGTTTCGGTGGAATGCCCGCTATGTTCCGCCCATGTAGAATCTATGAAGTAACGGCATCGGTGGGGGCTGACGGTCCCCAGCCAAACTAGAATTATTACTCGCACTCGTACTCGGTTTCCTGTTCTTGCACTGGTAACTGGGATCATGCTTTGAAATGATGTGTCGCCGGAACTTCACCGCAGAATAAAACATTTCTTGGCAATATTGGCATTTGAAGCTTCGCGGCTGGGGCGCTTCGTCTGAAAGTAATTAATCTGAATTAGCATGTCATAGGACAAATAATTTCTATATAGTTTCCGAGAATTCCCGGGTAAAACTTCATTTCTCTTTTTCTTGAATTTTCACTTACCTGAGTTAGCGCCATTAGGATGTCTCAGCCGCTTGTGCCTAATCAAACTTGTTGTAGACGAACAACGAACGGAACAAATTTCACACAGGTATGTACTAACGTCGAAGTTACTTCGGCGCTCATCATGGACACTCCTCACGTGCCCTCGAAGAAGAATATCACTAACAAATAATTTGGACGGGCAAGCCTGCAAACAAATGACCACAAGAATTAGAACAGACTGCTGAATTCACAGCTACAAAGTATATAAGTTCTACGGAAATTTGAAGGCCTCGATAGCCGAGTGGACTAAATGGTCGACTTTTGAGGAGCAGTGAGAGCCGGGTCACACCGGTTCGATCCCGGTCCTACCAAAAAGTTTTTCTGCTCGGCATTCACCTCTGATAGGTTCAGCATGTCAATGAAATGTATATCGAGGTTGTGGTGGTTCGGAACCCACCTAAAACTGTAGGTCCCCATCGTTTTCTCGATGGCTGGGGAGCTGGTGTTTGGTAGTGCTGCCAGCTGAGCACAATGGATAGTTCTTGAAAACGGTCTAGTTGCTGGTCTTGTCCCCCCCCAACCCTCAGCTATTATTATCTACGGTACTTTGCTTAAATAAGAAGAAACTGATCTGAACCATATGGGGCGAAAAACTTACCTCGCAACGTAACTGGACGAAACCTTCACCAGCATGCTGATCATCACAGTGCCGTCTAAATGGTTTAATCCCATTAATTTCTTTGGCACAAATACCACACTTCCAAGGCTCTCTCTTCATATTCTTGGAATATCGTCTTCTCATTTCACTCAGACTTTCACCATGGCGTACCACGAGATGGTTAACTAGGAAGAATCTGAAAACAAAATAACGTAAAAATGGGCAATTACGAGGAACTACCTAGAAACAAAAGAAAAAGCACGTAACATCAAATACACTGTTTTTTAATCTGTTCGTCAATCGCTTGAATAGCTTAGAGCTTACAGACGTTGGATGCCTACTTAAAGAGGCTAGCCGAAATAGGCGTCATCGAAGTATTCTAAAACATACCTTCTGTCGAAAAGGACCCCGCACTGCGGACAATTGAGGGAGATTGGCTCTGGCTTCTCTCGTTTTTCTCTCTTGGTTTTGGGTCTTTGGACCTGTGGTAGGACTCTTTCTTTCTGGGGCTTAGCGTCCGGGAATTTTCTGTGGAACTCCATGTGCTGTTGTGACTTCACTTTTAACCTCCAGAGACCACAAAGATGGCACAAGAATCGTTCCTTCCAGGCAGTTCCTGTTGGAGTAAGGTTTTGTTCTAAGGGTGCGCCATTATTTCCATATCGCAAGCCTGACATCGTTCGTATCATAATGAATTGGTAAAATAGAGTAGAACCCTGCCCCCCACATCCTCTGAAGTAACTAATTAATTTTTCAGTAAAAGTGTGTTTAGAAAAATCCTTTCTTCACTTCTTCTTTCAATACCCCACAGGTTTCTACAGTAGTTCGTTGCTTAGTAATGATTTTTCGAAGAAAAAAACGTGCAAGGGTTTTTACCCAACTCACCTCTTTTTTTCTTCCCTCTTTTTTTAGTTCTCTTTTGAGGCTTCGGTGCCTCTTCCACCGAAGAACCCTCGTCCATGTCCATATCAAAAGCGCTACTATAGCGCGCCCGAAGGCGTTCAGTACCAGCGCCAGTATCACTAGAAGTTGTAGTTTCTGAAGGTTCCGGTTTACTTTCTTCCTCGGCATCTTCCGTCACTGCGTACTTTTTTTCGAGTCGCTCCCGCAATTTGGGGAGAATGCGTGGTTTTCTCCGGGTTGTCTCGGGGGATTTATCCCTCGTCCCCCAATCCTCCCCTGTTTCCTGCGAGCTTTTTTGTGCGTCTTTTGTTCTAGGGGCTAGTTTACGTCTCGATTCTACTGCTCTTCCTTCTTCTGCAGCTTTTCGCTTCAGCGTTCTTCTCCCAGTCGCCGGAGGTACGTGCGGTATCGTGGGACCGTAAGTAACTAGAATTAAAAAGGAGAGTTAGCTACCATCTACCGTACAAATACAAGAACCAAATATAAGAACCCAGGGTGTTATGAAGGACTCTAGCCTCCACTGGACTGCTCCTAATTTTATTTCTAGTAGAGAACTATTTTAAAAACTGGCTAAATAAACAAAACCTTACGTGGAGACAGAAGAAAATAATCGCCAGTTCTTTCAGTCCCTTGTACGATGTGCAAAATGAAATGGTCGGTGAACTCCTCGACGGTGGGAAAGACGCTCCCACAAATGTGGCAGCCTTGATCCAGCGCCTCTGGCAGGCTTAGCCTTCCACTACGCCGGTTTGTGAGTACGGTCGACACATGGATCTGAACCTTAAGCCTGAAGCAGGTCATGACGTCCTTACCGCACGACAGACAGCAACATAGCATGCTGACTTCACATTTCGCCTGCAAGCATTGAAGGATAGTCAGTTTGAGGTCGTCTGGCATGTGCCACTAACAAGCATTTCTTTTTCTCACAGCGGTTTCACTATCCTGCTGGTGAACCGCTTTGCATACGGGATATATGTAATGTGCCTTGGTGGTGGTGTCTGCATAAGGCACCATAGGACCTCGCTCATTGGACTGTGGCCATTACCTACTAATGCAGCTATGGTCCCCTTAATACACAAGGTAGACTGGTACGTACCAAATTCAACACTTTAGTGAGTATGCGGCCAAAATGCGAGAGAGTTCGAGAATCAGCCCAGAGAGGCAATGAGTCCGATAACAGGATACCCTCTGAGCAAACGCAGCACACTGTCTTTATTGGCGCCGTCTTAGATTTCATTACATCCTTCAACACTTCCACTGTTTTGATGGTTGGAATTTCAGGTTTTGGAAGAATCTTCCTTTCCCTAGGCCTTGTAATTTGTTGCTTCGGCACAGCATGCTCTTCTACGAGCAATTCCGTATCTTTTTCTTCTTGAACTTTGCTTTCATCGCTTTTAGACGTTCCAGCGTCATTTCTTTCAGTAGAGTTTTCCACTTCTTTCTGCTGCCCCATCTCACAGGGTGTGATTGGAGTCTAGAAGAAGAACGAAAAACTATGACGATATCCGTGGTATACGAGGTCTGGCAAGGGAGCAGGGTCATTTATAGATTTTGTTCCTCTACAGGTCAAGTGGGGGGACAGAACATTATGCAATATAAAGGCACCAATCTAGGTCAATTATCTATGCAAGAACCTTTTCCTTCAAGCTGCTACAAAGTAAGGCATTTTGGGAATACTCTACTGATGTTTTATAAAACCTAGAGCAGGCGCTTATGACTTTACAAACAAAAGGTACCAGGGAAATCATTGCCACAGAGCTCTCCATCAACATACCTTAAATAAACAATAATATACAACGGCTGATCACATAAAACGTACGTTCGCCCGTCTACTATGATATAACAAGCACATAATACACAGATATTGATAAATTAACGTAAAAAACAAATATTAAAGCCTCAATTTTAATTTTCTTATTTTCATTTTTCAAAAACGAATAATGGCGTCTGTTTACTTTTATTTGTCGCCATTTTAAAAATCCCAATTTTGCGACAAAGGAAAGGGCGGGATTTTAAATTCAACTTTCTTGACAACTTTTAGCAGCGGATCAAAATAGCAATGGGAAAACTGGTAAAAGTATAGTTTTTAATAGTGTAACATTCCCAATGAAACTGTTAAGGAAGGAGGCTAGACTACTACCTACAGCATCACTGCATTGAGAACCAGTGCAGAGAATTCCTTATACCTACTTTTAAAAATATTTGCTCACCACCTATACCTGCTAATATAAAAAAATCCCTTTCGGCAGCCCCGAAAGGCGTAGGTACATTTCGAAGATTACTTCCATCCACTAAAAGCACTCTAACATCATTTAGAATGACGGTTAAGAAGATTTTCAGTTGACCCAAATGCATTCTCTACAATAACAACGGAGGAATTGAGTATTGAAATTTCACCCCCTCCCCCCTTAACAAGAAAATGAAAGTGATTTTACAAAAAACTTTTTCAGGCAAAAGTTGTAGATATCATTAATAGAAACTCATAGCAAAAAGAATAAACTCAATATCTCACCAAATAAGTGAGTTATGACGTTTTTAAAATTCAACCCCCCACCCCCTGCCTAAACGGTGCGTCGGACGAAAACCTTTTTCAAACAAAAGTTGTAGGTAATATTGAGGCAAATGCATTACAAAACAAAAGAACTCGATAAAACCCCTAGAACACAAGTTATGAATTTTTTTGTGTGCAAAACCCTGTTTTTACACCCTTATTCAACCATTAAGGGTGAGATAAAAAAACGTTACTAAGAAAAGTTGTAGGTAGTACTGTTAGACGACCCTCAGAGAAAACTACGTTTCATTAGTTGCAATATTAAGGGAGTTATGGCCAAAAAGCCAGATTTCGAAAAAGTCCCGCCATTTTCCCCCCCTTCGTCCGATTTCCCCCATTAACGAACTCGACCGATATTTTAGTCCCTTATATTTTATTTAATAGTCAAAACCAATTATTTTTGAAAAAATACGGCTCCTAGCGTGTTCACAAGGAAGTAAAAATGATATATATATATATAAACTTTTTAACTGATGGTGGTTTTGGGATCCAGGGGTCATAAAAAGAAGAACTGTGAAGAAATTTTTCAAAAGTGAGACTATTGGTACGACTACAATAGGTAGATTTTTCTTCGAAATCTACCTAAAAATTGAACCCTGATAGAAGACATCGTTCAGTAAGGTTGGGCTTGTAACTAATGGTCATACAGGAGTACTTACAGAAAAATAACACAGTGCATTAATTTATTCTTCTGAGTAATGTAACGCTGGCTGTGGGACTGATCACTCCTTGAGAAACGGCCAATAAGTCATGTAGATTCTCTTGATTTTCGGCTCTTACATTGGTAATTAGGATCGTGCTTAGAGACGATATGCCGACGGAATTTAACCGCAGAATAAAACAATTCCTCACAATACTGGCATCTGAAGCTTCGCGGCTGCGGCTGTGGCACTTCGTCTAAAAAAGGTACAAAATAATTTCAGTCTAAGCTCGACAGCGACAGATACAAAACAACGCGGAGAAACTACAACTCGCCACAATAAACACCTATTACTAACAGAGGAATTTAAACTCGTCCGCCAAAATACTGCATTATGCAAAAAGGCAAACATTTACCTGAATTTGATCCATTCTGATGCCTCAGACGTTTGTGTCTACCTAGACTGGTGGCAGACGAACAACGAACGGAGCAAACTTCACATAAGTACCAACTAATGTCGCAGTTACTGCGTCGCTCATCGTGCACACTCCGAACATGCAGTCTTAGGAGATTATCATTTATGAACACTTTGGACGGACAAGCCTGTAAAGAACAGTCACAGGTATAAGAACAGACAATAAATTCAGTCGGAAAATACGTTTGGTAAAATTGTTTATTTTCTTTCTGACCATTATTTGAGGACACTGTTGGATATTTTAATGTTCGGAAAGGTAAAATATTTTTTTTTGTTGCCAGAAATGCCAGAAATTAACTGGTCCAGTTAATTTGGTGCGTTAAAGTGACATATTCTACGTCAGAACGTCTGAATAAATCTCCAACAGTTTCCTCAGAATATGGCTCGAAAAGATTAAACACGAGCGAACACACGAGTAATCGTCATAACACTTTGACTAGGGTAGCAGACAAACCTCGCAAAATAACTGGACGAAGCCTTCTCCAGCATGTTGATCATCACAATGCCGCCTCAGTGGTTTAATTCCGTTAATTTCTTTGGCACAAACACCACACTTCCAAGGCTCTCTCTTCATATTCTTGGAATATCGCCTTCTCATTTCACTCAGACTTTCACCATGACGTACCACGAGATGATTGACCAAGAAGAATCTGAAAACGACCCAGTAATATCACAGAACCCTCACACTAGTCATCGCAGAAAACCGCTACGGGTTCATTTTCTTTTTTAAATAAGGCACTTTTGTATCCTTATGCCGAGACAAGCTACCATACAGGTTTTCTAGCCTAATAGTAAGAGATAGCAATTTGTGGAAGAAAGTTTTCAGCGGAATCGAACCTGGCTTCTACCTCTCACCACATCAGAAGCCTTGTCCGCCCAGCACTGTGCCAGCGCTACCTGCCCCAAAATTCTGAACATACCTTCGGTCAAAATCAACACCGCAGTGCTCACAAGTGAGGGAGATCGGCTCTGGCTTCTCAGCAGTCTCTCTTTTGGTTTTCTTTTTTTGTATTTGTGGTAGGATTCTATCTTTTTGGGGTTTTGCATCAGGAAATTTCCTGTGGAATTCCATGTGTTGTTGGGACTTTACTTTCAGTCTCCACAGTCCGCACAGATGGCACAAGAATCGTTCCTTCCTGGCATTTCCTGTTGTAAGAAACATATTACATTTCAGAACAAATAAATACCCTGCAGCTTTCACAGGAGCAAACCAGTACAGCTCTACAGTTTTAGGAAATTAGGTTAATGCGTTGAGATTTTACGATAGAGTAAGTAATTTTCGTTAGTAAATAATTACTCGAGTGTAAAATCACAAAATACTAAACCAGTTTCTGACACCTAACCTAACCTAACCCAGCAAAGGAACTCACCTCTTTTCTTTCTTCCTCTCTTTGCGACTTTCTGGGTACTCCTGTAGTTTTTTCCGTCCACTAATGGTCCCCCATCAATTTTTTTACTCCGAATATCATAACGAGTTTGAAGGTGTTCAGTGGTACGGCCACTTTCATCAACATTTAAAGCTCCTGAGCTTTTTATCTTGTATTCTAAATGCGATTCTGTCTCTGTGCCATTTGATGGTTCCGTATTTTCTTGCACTTCAGCAACTCCTCGGGTTTTTCTCGACATCTCTCTCAACCAAGTTTTGTCTCTTCCGGAATCTACCCTTCCGTTTTGTGTGTCTGCTACCTTAGGTGCTAGTTTACGTTTCGGCAGAACGGATTTACTCTCCACTGCAGCTCTCCGTTTCAGTGCCATCCTCGTAGTTATTGGACTTTCTTGAGCTGTCGGTGAGCCGTAGACAACTATAATAAATATAGGAAAGTTAACGGTGAAAAAAACGTGGCACACCAGAATGGTTTTAAGCACAAATAACATACCAGTAGAGAGGAGTAGATAATCTTCACATTGCTCAGTCTCCTTAACGATATGTAGGACGAAATGGTCAGTAAATTTCTCAACAGTGGGAAAGATGGTACCGCAAATGTGGCAGCCTTGGTCCAGCGCCTCTGGCAGGCTTAGCCTTCCACTACGGCGATTCGCGATCACGGTCGACACATGGATTTGAACTTGGAGTCGGAAGCACGTCATGACGTCTATACTACAAGGCACACAGCAACAAAGCAAGCTAACTTCACATTTCGCCTGCAAACGTTGAAGACTGATTAATTTAGATGGAAACTAGTACCCGGTTCCCTACATCTTCTACACAACTCGACATGTATCTGTTCTCGACAGCAGTGGTTCTAGGAAGTGCCAATGGGAGCCCAGGGTTCGGGCACTTCACCTATGTACCATCCTGGTCGATCGACCGTAATTAAAACAAAACAAACCATAATATTTTCGGCCCTTCTGTAACCTCACAATGTCGAGACAGGACGTAGTCAACACAGGTCGGTAACGTACCAAATTCAACACTTTTGTGATTATGCGGCCAAAATGCGAGAGAGTGCGGGAATCAGCCCAGAGAGGTAAGGACTCCGATAACAGAATAGATTCTGAGCATACACAGCATACTGTCTTAAAACTTCGAGCCTCACTGTTGGAGAGAATCACTTCTTTTTGTTTACTGCCAGCCTTTTCAGGTAATGCAAATATATTCGGCTCAGTGATTTGTCCCTTGTCCACTGTATCTTCTGCACGTATTCCTGTGTCCTTTTCGGTTTGAACTGTTCTCTCACTACCCTCAGGTATTCCAGCATCATTCCTGTCAGTGGCGTTTTCAACTTCTTTATTTAACCCCATTGTTTCGGATTTATATGCTATTGCAGTTCAGAACTGAAGAGATACACAAAACTTTTTCCTCTCGTGATGGGTGATTGCATTTCAGTGAAATACTAATATTCATGTTCAAAACAATAAAAATAATGACAGCCCACGTTTGTTTACATATTTCTTGTCGCCAAGTCACAGTTGACAACATTGCGACAAAAGTAAGCAGGGAAAATAGTAGCAGTTATGAGTGTGTGTTTACTAACAAAGACTTCACTTTCCAAAAATTTCGGATTGGGTGAATGAATTATTTTAAAACCAGTTCTACAAGAGTTGCTGGTAATGAAATGGAATATTTTACGATTGAGATTATGCAACGGAGGACTTAACCTGGACGGTGATTCTTTTCAAGGACAAGTGAGATACTTGAAAACGAGAGCAGCGTAAGTAGGTACCTACCTACCTAGGTACCTAACTACATTTTTTTTCGAATGAAAGGTGGGAAACAGAGTAGTCGAAAAAAGGACAGGGTGGTAAATTGTGTCTTTTCTATAAATACAGAGCTTAGTTTTTTCGAGAGCTGCAAGACTTTCGGTAAAATTGTAGGTACTTGTATTGAAGTTTTTTGCAGAGTCCTGTGAAGTATGTACCTACTGTTACTGCTATGCGTGCCGAAAGAGCATAGTGACGCCCCGCAGTGTTCATACTTTTCATACTTTGCCAAAGAATAGAGAAATAGCGGCTAAGTGGCTGAGAAATGCTGGGCTTGACGTTGACTGTTATTTGGGGAAGAGGCATATCCGCTTCTGTCGTGTAAGTACCTGTCCACACAATAAGTACTGTTTTTTGACTTTTTTATCGCCAGTTTCTGAGGATACCTGCTGTTTATACTAATGTTTATTCGTTCTAAAATATAAGATGTCCTTTTAACGTCAGAAACTCGTGTGATTGAACTTAAACCTATTTTTAACTTATTAGCAATTCAGTAGTACCTTATTTTATTTTCCTTTTAGATGCATTTTGAAAAAGACCAATACCAAAAGCACAACAGAGTTTTTCTGAAAAGGGATGCAGTAGGTACCAACTATTTTTTTCAAAGACACGAACAAAGCACTCCCTGAAGAAGAGGAGACTTCGATCACTGAGCTGCAGCTCTATTACGGAACTTTTTATCACATGTAAGATGCCGTCTACTTGTGCCGCAATATCCTGTGTTCAGCGTCAAAAAAAGGGCTCCAGTGTATCTTTCCACAAGTAAGTAACTTAAACAAAGTGATTAACATAAAACACAACGTTTAAAATAAGTGTTAGAGTCATAGTCGACAAGAAAACGTCATGCCTAGGTACACACCCCAGTGGCAACGTTTGCCGTATTTTATACCTAATTATTTGGCCACAGGTGGGAAGTAAATAGCTTGTATAGGTACTTAGTACCTACTTACCTACCTACAATGATACCATGCACTGGTATTTCAAGTGAAATGCCAGGTGCTGAGGTAAGTAGGTATCCTACCTGTGTACCTGGAGAAAGTTGTTTTGTGTACGTTCAACATACTTACCTACCTACCTAACGCATCCTACCAGACCTAGCACTAATCCTGAAGGAAGGGTGTAGTTTAACATAGCTACAGTATATTTATTTGTGTATGCTTTGCCCAGGTTTCCTAAAGACGATGACTTACGAAGAAAATGGGTTGTGGCAATGCGACGCGACAAATGGAGCCCGACAGTGAGATCTCGCCTCTGTTCCGAACATTTCGAAGCGGGTACGATAAGGGAGCAAAATGGATACCACTACGTGATGGAAGGAGCCGTTCCGTCTGTATTCAACTTCCCACCTCACATGAGGAAACCGTCCCCCAAGCGAAGACCTGTAGTCAGAAGGAACCTGGAACTGGAGGATTTCGTTCAGCCTGCCTCTGAGGTGTGTATTTTAGCAAAACCAAAATTGGTCGAGGCGACCAGGAACTCTCACATAGATTACCTATGTCTCTAGATGGGTGGGTAGTAGGAAGATCGCTATAGGCATATCTTTGTAATTGACAGCAGATCCAAAATCACAGAAGTAAAAAGCCTGATATTTTAGCATAGATAGGTAGTTCCATTCAAACTATAAATACAGAGAACTTAATTCAAACTTATGGATCGCGCGCATTCCTTGCCGCCAAGTGTCATGGCCGCCTTTCCTTCAAATTGGTACGCACAATGGCTGCCAGTGAGCGGTCTACGGTCTATTCTATTATAGGTCGTTGGTATAAATACAGAGCTTAGGCATGGGGAGTGATGTTTTTAATGTTCACGAACCAAAGCAAAGCACTCTTTCTTTTATTATCGTAAAAACTAAAACTAACCTCTATATTGAAATAACAACGTATAAGATCCTTAGCATACCCTTAGTCAAACCTCTTAACAATGTAAAGTAAGTCTAGTGGGAAAATAGTTGATAGTTGGACAACTTTGTTTTGATTCTAGGTCAAAGAAGAAGAGCACCCAGTGAGAGATGTGGAAGACAGTGATAAAATAAATGATGGGGATAAGGACTTCTGCTGTATTTGTGCAGAATGGTTTCCGCCATCGGACATGTTGTCTCTCTGGGTCGACTCCGGCACTCAAACTCATTTTGGTCGCATACTCTACAAACTGCTGAATTTGGTACGTTCGCACATGTATTACAGAAAATGTAGTTGGTTACCAAACCTCAGAAGCTTTGCCGTTAAATTTTCGACCCTCGAAATAAAGTACCGTTCCTTGGTATATACCTCTCTCCCATTTTGGCAGTTTTGAGCACTAACGAGCCATTCTGTTTGCTTTTTGAGAATTCCTCTTTTCACTTCACGGCAATGCCAAACAATGTCGAAACCGTAGAATTAGAAAAAAAACAACAACTGGGAAATACTCGAAATTTGCTGTTAGCAGTGACTTATCCAGAAACTTACGTGTAGTTGTGAAGGTTCAGTCAACTAAGCAATGGAATATTTTTCTTAAATTAACGTGCATTGTACTTGCAGGCCCAATTCGAAGTTGCTTTGCAATACTGCTGTAGCACGTGCAGTAGGGACGTACTCACGTGCTTTAAACTTATGATCCAAATCAACGTGGGTGCCATTCTGACAAACCGTGGCCATAGTAGGCTTCCCCTTCCTCTGCCAGAGGCGCTGGACCAAGGCTGCCATCTTTGCGGCACCGTCTTCCCTACAGTTGAGGAATTCGCGGAACACATAACCGAACATGTCACCTCTGGGACTGAGCATTTAAAAAATAACGCGGGTACTGCTTCAGGTAAGTGCGGGTGCTGTTCCCATTCTCAAGGCACCCAGTTAGCATAGAGTTATCACTTTGGCTCACTATGAACAGGATGAGTGCTAATCAGGTGATTTTAGAACAGATTTTAGAACCGAGTGGTTTTGGATGCAAGCTAGTGATGGAAGCGGTATTGTTGTTTCTGCACCTTGGAAAGCGTCAGAAGTAAAATGTAATAATTACTAATCATTTATATTATAGATTTCTGCGGGAATTTTTCACAGGAAGTGAAACTGGAATGTAATGATGACGAAAGTGAAGAGGATGCCTTTAAGGGTAAGTTCTGGAATATTGCTGCTGGATGCCAAACTTAATCAAGCGCTAAGTACCTACAGCTTAGATAGCCAGCTAGTGTGACTTCATTGAAAAATGGATCCCACCAAATTTTAAGTCGTAAGCTGGTGGCTGAGTCGGACGGAATATACATTTGCTATTTGTTTACTTATCTGGTGCAGTCTTTTCTCCTCACCCTTCGACCTACAATTTTGCGTTTTTACCCTAATATTCTTACTGTTCGCTTATTCTAGATTTCTGGGAGTCTCCAATACCTGAAGAAAGCCCAGCGACTGAGTTAGATGAACTGAAACATGCACGGGAAGCTACAGATGAGAGTAAAACTAAGGGGAGAAAAGAGAAGAAACGAAAAGGAACTGTTCGTTTCTCATTACCCGAGACGCAAACCCCTGGTAAATTTAACAAAAAATGACTATTCTGGTTCTGTGATTAGTTTTTAGTTCCTGTTATCGGACCGTGTTGAGAACTAAATGCAGAACTAGAATGCTCCCTTCATTGTTAACGAGTTCAACTTTTTAAGTTTCGATTTTTACCTCACTAAGTGAAAAAAGAATGGATATTAGCACATGTTGTTACTGTTGACCCGATCAGTTAAGCCATTTCACCATTTCGTTGCCATTTTATCGATAATGGATATTCTTGATTAAGTTGTTGAGTGGGTTCCGTTCGATCTCCACCTCCAGTAATCCTTTCCTCTTACGCTTCGCTCTACAGTTCCTTCTTTTTTGCTCTGATATTTTTACTTTCTGCTTATTTTAGATTTTGGTGGTTCACCAATGGCTCAAGAAAGCCTACCTACTGAGCGTAATGTACTAAAACGCAAACGGGAAGCTACAGATGAGGGTAAAACTAGAACAAAAATAGAGCGGATACTAAAGTTGGTTGAAGACTGCGAAGTGAAGGATACACAAAAAACTGGAGACGAAAACGAGCTACTGCTGGCAGCAGCTACAGAAGAACCACTGAGTCAACTAGAAGTTATAGACGAATTGGAAGTAATGGGCGCATTGTCTGAAGGAGAAATTTGTTACAGCTCTGATTCTTCTGAACCTACGGAGCCCTACAGTATTCTGGAAATGAAAGCTAACCATGCGTCGTTGATGAAAGACGAACACTGCTATACAAAAAGCCCAGCAGACGTTAAAAAGACAAAAGGTACGACATCGTAGCACAAAACTTTACCTACCTGCATGCGGGCATAACGCAACAGGTGAACTCTCCCCCAATGGGGCATGTGATGCCCCAATTTCAAAGTGGGGCGAGCGTGAGTTTGAATTCATAATTCTTTCAATTTTTCAAAACGCTCGCGCTAATTTCGAAGAAAATCGGTTGATTAATACACCCTCTAGGGGCATACAGCGACACGGTTGTATGCGAGCGCTACCTAGCTTGCTGACTCCCCTCAATGGATCAGTAAGCGGAAGTATTGTAGATATGAGTGCATGACTAAGTGAAGTTACCTACAAACACTTACAGCTACTTCTCAATACATGTTAAATACTTCCAGTTCGCCAAACCAAGAAGCCACCTTCGCAGCGGATTAGAAAAGCCCCCAAGTATGGCAGTAAAGAGAAAGTATGCTGCGATATATGTGGGGGACTGTTTGCAAAGAGCGGGTTTAAATTACATCTAGAGCATCATAGGAAACATCCCGATGGTAAACTTAGGAAAGAGAGTACCGTACCGAAAGCAGAAAAGTGGAACCCTCAGCCTAGTATAAGAAAAATAAGGCGTGAAAAATTAACGTCGCTCACTTGTGAACACTGCGGAGTTGACTTTGACCGATCGTAAGTAATTATATGTTTGTACCTTCTGAAATTTTTTTAGGGTACTCTGACACGTCCATTTTTTAGTATTTTAGTAAGAAAAATTGGAAAATAAAAATATAAAAATTACTTTACACGAAAAATTATTATTATTTATGTCAAAAAATTTAGTTGCTAAAAAAAAGTCTGTCTGTAACTTGAAAGAATTTTTAAAAAGTCCAAAATTAAGAAAATAAAGGGTCCGACAACAGTCGCACCACAGAGGGTCGCACTTAACTTTCTCGCCCCGTATGATTTTTTTTTTTTTTTTTGGGTGGGGGGATTTTTTTGATAATTTTTTGCGGGCGTAATTTTTAAGCAATCCAAAATCGGTTGAAAATGACCCAAGAGCATCTATCTGAGATCACTTCTACCAAGTTTCATGGCTGTCATTCTATTACTGTAGTCCCAAATGCGTTCCGACCATTCAAAAACGTGGTTTCTCATTCTCAACTCATTTTCAACACTTTTTTGACAAAAACGGCCGTAATTTTCAAGATAACAAAATTCTGTTCGACAAATGTTTAAGTTACGTAGTTTTAAACAAATGTACCGAATTTCATGACAATCGGTCAATATATGTGAATGGCGCCGAAGGGATCGAACTTTGGTCCAGAACGGCCGTAATTTTCAACCAATTCAATTTTAGTTGAAAATGACCTCGAAGCATCTACTTGTCAACACACTTACCAATTTTCAGTGTTATAGATTGAAAAGTGTACCGTCGGCGCTTGTCCGACTAACCAAAAACACGATTTTTGAATTATTTTGGCGGTTTTTTGACAATAGCGGCCGCAATTTTTGACCAATCAAAAAATCCTTGAAAATGCCCCTCGGCAGTAATTTTAGACAGGTCCATACCAAATTTCATGAAAATCGGAAGAACGGTATAGGTGCTAGAGCACTGCACGGACTGACGGACTGACGGACTGACGGACGGACAGACTTTTTCCAGAAACCACTTTTTTGGACTCAGGGGACCCCCAGGATCATGGGAAACCCAAAATCTCAATTTCGAAATTTTGCACGAAAACAATACTTTCTCGCCATATATGGCTAGCGAGAAAGTAAAAAAATCACAAATAATTTAAAATTTGCATTCTATCTTGGTTACAGATTTTTCCTTGTTAACCATCTTGTGGTATGTCATGGCGAAAGTATGACTGAGACTGCTAAGCGATATTTAATAACTAAGAAGCCATGGAAGTGTGGCGTTTGTACGTTAGAGATGAGTGGACTGAAGGCTTTTAGGAAGCATTGCAGAGAAGAACACAACGGAGAAGGCTTTGTCAAGCTGAAGTGTGAGGTAGGTGGTACAACGATACCTCGATTGGATACCTGCACCGCCATTAGCGGACATCTTAAGTGACGCAAGTGGTGCTACGTAATAAACAAACCCATACAACAATCCAATGCAACACTCGTTCAGTGAACAAACTCCATTGCCATCGAAAAATACAGTGGTTACATGGAAAGTTTGGCTAGTTTGCCTGCAGTTGTAATTCAGCTAGTGACTACTGTCGCGAAAGTTTGAAACCCCACCTTTTCTTCTAATGGTATAATCCTTGGTTTCAGGCTTGCCCGTCCAGTGTGTTTACAACTGCCTCGAGACTGAGAGAACACATTAAGGCCATGCATGATAGAAGAACATTCTTATAAGAAATTTGCTCCGTGAATTGTTGCTCTAAAGGTAGCTTGTGGAGACATAAGCGGTTGTATCATAGGAATGCAGGTAAATGTATTAAAACTTTTAAAGTTATAATTATAGGTATAACCTGGCTACGTAAACACCGTGGTCTAGTGGCCATACAAACCTGTTTGTTTACATTTTTTTCGACCATTTTTTGAATAAATTGTTGGAGATTTATATGTTCTGAACTGAAATACATACCTATTGTATTAACTGGCGTTGTTGTAATTTTACGATCAAGTAATGTTGGACAAATTTTTTATTCGATCGTAAAATCACAAAACATAGCTAGTTTAGGCTGAATTTCACCAATTCAACGTGAAGACTATCGTGTACATTATAGCGCTATCGTTTCGGTAAAAAATGTTAACGGCTTTCACCATGCACCGTTACCGTTTCGTTAGCTTTTGAGTGGATTTTCCGTGCGTTAGCGAAAACGATAATTTTCATACTAATGTAGTCTAATCAACATTTTAACTTCTTTCTCCGAAAAAAATAGGGGGTTTTTCACGTTTATTTCCACTTTTAGATCTAACGAGAGGGTGTCTGCTTTTTCGAATCGATAGCTATTCGAACGTTAAAAGGCACTATCGTGAGGTGGTGAAATTCAGCCTAAAAAGACATATATTTCGGAACATTTAAATATCCAACGAAAACAAATAGCAGATGTATGTGTTGTCTTAAATCCGCGAACCTTCAGGTGCTGCTTTTGTCAACAAATTTTTCACTCTGGTCGGAAATGTCACTGGCATATCGTTGCAGAGCATGACCCAAATTACCAGTGGAAGCTTAACAAAAAACGTATGCGGTATGCAAGAGAGTGACGCTGTCTAGCGCCATCCATACGAGCCTAGTCCTGTAAATACGCTTTTCAGCTACCTACAGGCATGTCGTGTTGCTTGGGTCCATGACATTCGCTAGATACTGACCTTCACCATCATCATCCATGGGATGGATCGAGCTAATCTATGAGGATTATAAAGCAGCTAAATAAATTTCGGTTAATTTGAAGCAATCTGTGCGATCAGTTGGTTACCGTAATTGCTATCCTCCCATCGAATCTACATCTGTGTCGAAGAAGTTGGCCAAACTCTCACTTCGTACAAAACTACCCTGATCGCAGAAAGAGATAATGAGGATATAAAAAATCATCTCGCTGATCATGCTTACATTAGGCACAGCAATTATTTAGCTGCAACTTCCGTAGAACATTCTATAGAAGTTATACCTGACCACTTTTTCAGATGGGTAGGTATTTACTGAATCAGTATACGCGGGTATCAACTGTCTGACGTAATATTGCGTTTCTTATTGCTACTATGAATGGTTAGCTAAATCTACGGCAGTGAAATAAATTAGTAATAGCAGCTGATGGCTCGTTCAGATTCGAATGAATTTCAATCGTCACTTCCTATCCAGTTATTTTATTTCCTTTCAAATAATTTCGAGGTACACCTAAGAGAAACAGATTGCCTACGTCTATAGGTCCTTTGCGAGTAACACAACACTTATGAGATCAGTACCTTCTTTCTTGGTAGCCGTAGTTGCCATACCCTTGCATTTGGTTGTACCCTCCATATTCATTGAAACCTCCTTGATGCCCCCAAGGTTGGCCTCCAAACCCTCCCCGAGAATGATTTCCTGCGCCCTGGTATGGTTGATTTCCTCCAGGGTAATATCCCATGGAAAAATTATCCACGCGGCCCCTTTCGTAAGGGGTTCTGCCCCTAAATTCACTCCTACTTCCTCGGTTTCCACGAATGTAGCCCTGCCGTCCCCTCCCTCTGAAAGTTTCAGTTCTTCCCCCTGAAACCCTTCCTTTGAATTCGCCAGCACCCCCTGCAGTAGGCCGATTTCCGCCTTTGCTTTCCTTCTCGTTTCCGGTGATTTTTTGCACCTCTTTGGCTTCGTTCACCATCAGATCTGACTGACTGGCACTATCTCCACTTCCTCCCACTCGGCCTTCCTGTGGTTCAACATCTGAGTATCCTCCCTCCATGTCTTCCTCCTCTACCTCGTCCTCTTCGCTGCCTTCATTTTCGCAACCTGGAAGGTCATTTTCAGTCTCGTTGGTCGCAGCATTCATTTCTCGGAGCACTGAAATTTTTTAACCAAGATATCAATACGAGTAGGTACGGGTATAATTAGGGGAAACCTTGTAGATATTAAAAACTATAGGGGGTTGAGGAAATTTTGGGGTTGTACCGTCCCCGTCCGTGTGGTGACGATCACATAGTCATCACTCCCGAAGAAAGCAATCCCTCTAATCGTGTTCACTTCCTGGGCGAATCTTGGTATGTATTCTATTGCTACCGAGAGCATCCCGAGATGAACTAATTATCTCTGGTATGTGTTCAAGCCAGACTTGCATGGGGACCTACAGTTCAAGGTTGGTTTCAGTCCGACACATAGCCACAAGACCACGGTGCTTCACTTACGTCTCAAGTTGTCTGGGAGAGGGTCGCCGGGGTTGAGGAGATGGAACGACTTAAAGTGGCCCCCAAGCTTAGCGAGGTTTTCTGCCCACTTCCACATGTCAGGTTGTAAGCCTACTCTGACACTATCCACCGGCCGTTTACCCCCATACTTTCTGCACTGAAGGCCCAGATGTCTCGCCACGCTGTAGAGAGAAATTGCTTTAAACTTTCATAATAGGTATTGCCACAATATTTCGAAGTCGTAGCTTTTCACTGATAAAGGTGGGTTTCACCAGAACTTTAAATACTTATACTATAGTGTTTCCTAACGAACAGATTTCTCTTATTTTATATTTTACTTCTGATAAGCGCTATGGAACTTCCCTTCAGCAACTGAAAAATACTATTCACTTAACACTTACCCCGCGATCACGCTTCGTTGACGCGCGGTAAATTCTTTAGAAAATATCTGAGTTAGGGGAAACCCTACATTTTGCCATTCGGTCATATACTTCGTCACGTCTTCACCGAAATTTTCTGTTTTGCAACCTAAATCGTCAGGGTTCACTACCTTAGCTCGCGACTGATAAGCTCCGGAAGCCTGAAAACAAATTTTACTTCAACCAAAGCCAGTCTTTAGCAACCTTTTTAGTTTTTGAATAGATTTGTGGGGTGGGTGCTCTTGTAAGAGTAGTCCATGCATCTTTTGACCTATAGCGTAGGTACATTGTACCGTCCCCAGCCAACGAACAAAGATGATCACAGTTTTAGAAATCAATCCCTTTGGAGTTTTTCCACATCCCTGAACAGTTTCAACTCAGTCCCTGGTTCACGCAGAGGAATTAGTTATCTCTGCATTGAAGAGTCACCCATAATCAGTGAACAGAACTGAATTGCAACGTCTGAAGATCTCCGACAGCTGAGAGTCAGCCAACCTGTCACTGAGAAAGTAAACACACCGTACACAGATGGCAGGTTGAAGATACATACATAAATGGTGTAGCACTTCTCACGTATTTCTCGAATCGCAATAGTGGCTGCTAAAGCTTTCCGGCGTTTTGTTGTGGGCCCAAAGCCTTCCGAGACGGTGTTTCCGTTGAATTTAAGCTGTATAACTTTCTTAGTAGCATCCAACGTCGACCTAAAAATAAAATAACCTAACTAATTTTTAACCCCAAGCAACAGCTGCTGGCGGTCCCAGTAAGATTAAGAATTTTTTTATTTTTGCTTGGAAAGACTCAAAATTTGCCAGGGATATAGCCCCAAGTAGGTATCGTCTATCGTATTTAGTGGATCCACTGTCTCCAGGCGTGATAGTAACCAAACTACGCCGTCGTGTAGGCACTCACGAGGCTCTAGCCCTAACATAGGTACTCACGTGTGGTAGCTATGATATTCTTTGTTAAAATTGGCAGACTGCTGAATAGCAAGGACGGGGGTTGAATGGTCCGTTACCCACATTATAAAATTTGCGAATATTCCCGTTCCAGTTTTCAGATATTCAGACGGGGGGAAATGCCGCTCTTCTGAAGCTCTTTTTCGACGACGATCCTCGTACTGGTCAAAACCTAAGCGTTTCTTCATTCTTTTATTTCCCTTATTCTTCTTTCCTTTATATCCCAGATTTCCCATACTGTTCTTGTCCATTATTTTCAATGAGATAGGTCTTGGGGTTAGGGTACGCGAAAGGGGACAGGTTAAATTTTTCTAGGTTACTTAGGTATCAACAGTATGAACAAATACTATGGCAGATATGGGTCTGAATCTGAAATGAATATTCTGAACACAGTAAGCTTATTCTGAATTTAGTCAATTCTAAAAACTGAACATTATGTAAGTACCAAAGAGAACTAACAGGTACTTACAAAGAGAAACAAAATTATGGCAGGTCCGAGATGTACACAAAAACAGCCGAATACTAAGGGGAATTTTGTCGCTATATTGCAATTTGTCTATTTGCGACAAGATTCTCTTTTGTCGCCTTCCGAAACATAAACAAATACTTCAACTGACGGAAAACTATAAGTATATACCCAAGACCCAGGTTATTCGAAAGTGAAAATCAAAAAAAGGAGAGAAACCCAGAGGTGGATTTCCAAGTGATGGACCAGAGTTCTCAGCTGCGGAGACAAGCGTTTGAAGAGAGAACTGCGCGAATAAACGAAGAAGTAAGTAAGCCGACAGGCATACCTACTGTTCCTTGGTGATTGAATTTCCTATATAACGACCCCCGGATACTGTTAATTCCTTTCCTTTCAGCTGATGTGACTTATATTGTTATAAATGCCTAGATTGGTGGATTCTGTGATACCTACGTCAACTCGATAGTTGTTATCGACTGAATAAAAAGTTGATCTTTATGTAGGTACCTACCTATAGGTAACTATCAGGGTTTACCTACGTTTCTTATGAAGCTTAAATCGTTAGGTAGGTAGGCCTACGTTTAAAACACCTTTTGGTAACCTCTACCAATTTGTCTCTATTTTTCAAAGCCCCGTGGATTGGCCAAGCGCAGAAGCGACTTTCCGGTCTCATCGCGTGAAGTTGGCGTAAGCCAGAAGTGCCAGAAGAAGAAGTTATGAAACGTAATATTGAGTTGGACAGAAATTATTGAAATTGCTATTCCAGTTCACAACCGGGTTGAATGGAGAAGAAACAGAGTATGTGAGAGAGTGGGAGAATGTACCATGGTTGAACATTAAGGCTGAGTTGCTGAGTCAGCCGATGGTAAGCCTTAAGAGGTTACGGGTAAAAACGGTACAAGCACATTATTGTAACAAATAAGTGTATTCCGCACCATAAGATAAGTAAATTATGGACCTAAGAGGGACACGTAGGTATATTAAAACCTATAGAGGGTCGCTATTTGTTTTTTCTCTCACAAAATACTAAACTCAGTCTTAAAAATTTTGCCTCCACTGAATGATGTGAAGAAACTCGTTCGTGAGGCGTAATTTTGTGTGGTAAAATTTACAATAAGCACAAAATTAGAATCTATCTTGTTATAAAAAGAATTCGTCACGCACATATTATGTAGATAAGTGGTTGCATATGTACATTTTCATGTGATGCATGCGCGCTATAATGTAGGTATAGGGTCCTGGGTACTTAATACAATGAACCAAGTCATTATCAGGGAATGTGATAAAATAGATATAAACAAATATTAATCTTCTACGCATACATAATTCCTACAATATTACGGAAAACTGATACACCAGTTTCAAGTTTAAAAGCCTCGGAAAGTTCAAATGCTTAAAAACACTCATAGTAGGTAGGTACAAGTAAATAAAATGGGATTTACATTATTCGCCTGCGGAAATTCATGAAAATATTGTAGAAGCTAGCAAGAAAGGAAAAAAAAATTGCTGAGTGCCTTTTGAGGATTTATAAAAAAGTTGCTGCGAAGAGTGTAGGTACCTATAGTTGTCTGAAAGTGAGTGAAAGCATAAAAATATTAAAAAATTTAAAATCTACTTTTTACGGTAAATAAAGTGCATGGGTCGACAAAGGAGAGTAAAAACGAAAGTTCGGGAGGAGGCAGGCAGGTAGGCAGTTACGTTATGCAGTAATATAATGGCGAGGGAGTATTGGACCAGCGAGTCAGGGACCCGCAACCCAAGCCATTACAACATGCTGCCTGAAGGTCACGAGCCGTAATCGAGGACGGCATTCCTGACCAGCTCGCAGCCTCGCAGCGTTCACTTTTTACAAGAGATCACGTTAGCTTAGGGAGGGGCGAGGCCAGGCGTCAGTGGAAGCCGTTCTGCTGAGGCTCCTCAGGTGCTGACAGCAGCAGTGGCGTCTGCAACACCTTTCCTTGGACCACAGCCTCCAGACCTTCCCCGGCGTAGCTCAAGAGGGGTGAGATTTCGACAGGTCCGTCTCCCTGCACGGTGCCGCCCGCTCGCTCCACGTATAGCCGGTGCAGGGTGTTGACAGCGGCGCGCGCGGTCGCTGCGTTGTCTTTACTGGTGCCCTCCGCGTTCTTGATTGCACTAAACTCTTCTTCTCTCGGCACTTCCCACATCACCAGGTTTTTCGCGAAGAGAAACACATCGAAGACAAACTTCTCGATTTTGATCCCGTTCGGCTCAGTTGGCGTGATGCGCTCCCCTGCCTCATTCACGTACGGAATTTTCTTGTGTGCCACATGCAGTTTCATCTTAGCCTCGTGCTCGTTGGCCACGTTCAGAAGGAACTCGGTGGTGAAGAAGTGGTTGCAAATGTTGCCTGCGTGGAATGTGAGGCGACCGTCGGGGTTGCGGCGGGCCGCGGTGGCGGGTGTGATCTCGCTGTACTCGACCACCTGGAAGGCCCCACTCACGGAGCAGACTACCCCTAGAGGCTCGCTGGGAATCGTTTTCTCCACCACTTTGGCACCGCAGTCAGCACCGCGCTGGACGCAGAAGCCGACAAAGACCGGGTCCGCGACTTTGACGAGGATGTTGTCGACGCTGTGTGCATGTAGGTAACGCACCCCGCGCCGCGTCATGTCAGCCAGCACCTGGCGGTCACGCAGTGCGCGGTACAGCCCCCCGTTACCGTCTGGGGATTTGCTCACGCGGTTTTTCTCATCCAGAATAATTTTCCCGTCGAGAGTGAAACATGGCATCATACCTTGCTCAAACATGACAATGTTTTCCTTCTCCAGCCCAAAGTGGTTATTTTTCTCGAAGAACTTGGCTGTTTTTTCCATAGTGGCGTCACTGGTCATAATGTACCAGGGGATGGCGCAGCGGCGACCGAACCTTGCCTTGGCCATATTTTGTAGCTTACGGATACGTTCGGCCTGGACCTGGAACAACGGCTTGTGGGACGGCAGACCGATGTCGTACATACCTTTGGGATAGCTGACACCCAGCCTGGTGCCCATCCCGCCAGCTAACAGAAGCACACCCACCTTGTTCTCAGAAATCTGACGCAGACCCTCTTCTTCCAGTTCAGCAAGTGCATCGGCGTTACTGCGGGCCACTGACCCGTACACATCTTCTGGCACAGGCTGGAGCAGTCCATCAAGCTTTTCCTGCACCGGGCTGTCAATAGCACGGCGGTAATAACCCACCACTTCCTCCACATTGATGTCTTGGATGTCTTTCAGCAGGTTCTCCTTCTCATTGTCCGACAGCTCATCCCAGAACTGCAGCAAGTGTTGCTGCCCATGGCGCTCGAGGAGGGCTCGCGTGGTTTCCATCATCGCACTAGATACACCGAACAGTCACAGAGAAGTAGAGGCACAATACTAACAGAGAAAGTTGACATTCTGGCAGCCAGTCCACGTTACTAGCAGACGACGCGTGCTGTGTCGACGGAGTGGGGAGGGAGTGCGCTTGCGTCAGAGTGCGCGCCAACCAAGACTTATCAGTAATCAATGCCTTAAAACTCACGTAAACTCGTCGTAAAGATTTTATAACTCCAAATATCATAAAAATTTAGGTGTAAAAATTAGTTTTGAATAACAAATTGAGATTGTTCAGAACTTTGGAATATTTATCGGTCGAACTCATAGTGGTTTCGCCAGTAGGTAGGTAGTTAATACCATGTCAGATGTAGGACGGTGTTGACCTAAGTACCCGTCCCGTACCTATAAATACTTAGGTACTTACCCGTACCTCATCTTAGTCTTGCCTACTGTAGGAAATCGAGTTCCCTAATATCCTAGTCCTGCCTATACAGTTGAAAAATCTAGTTTCCTGTAGTTGGGTAGTTAAGTACAATAAATATATTATGCTATGTTATACAGGCCTCATGAAGAAGGTGAAGAAAACACTGGATGCAGGATCCGGCGTTTGGTGACCTCTGCACACACCATGTAATCAAGCCGTACCTGATCGTCGAACCCGTCTTAACGCATACAAATCTGCCGTAACGGAGCTGAAGAGAGTGAATGTCTGCAGACTTTCATGGCCGATGCCTCCTCTCTGACAGTACAGCTGAAGCCTTGGCCTACTCTACGGAGCTACAAAGTATTTAATCTGTATTGGAATGATCAGTCTTCGAGTAGGTACCTACCTAGGTACAGTACCTAGACCGTTAGAGTGTTTGAGAATGTTCGACAGTGTTCAAGTATTTAATTTCAAAGGTCTGGAGCATTGGACTTGGGCACATACTAAGTCCTTAGTATCTGTGGTTCCAGATGCCATAGGGCGAAGGACGCGGAAACAAACCATGTTATCAGTAAGGAAGTGATAAGTGGCTCATGGCTCAACATAAGGGATGGAAGGCCGTTCTAGCGAGCTGAAGGGATGAAAGTTTTGTACCTCGCCATTCCAGAACTCGTCGCATGTGAATACATACGTATAGTGTCTAGACATGGATAATTTGCAAGTCGCCGTGCGAGGGCGGCGTTGTGGTAGCTAGACTGGTACACCCGGACCCGGTGCCTAGCAGCCAAAGACGTACAGTACTGCATTTGTAAAAGGCGCCTCTACATCGCCACAAGGTCACCCGCTTGTGGACAAGGTTTGGGCGTTCCTCGATCGGAAAGCCTTGGAGCGAAATGTCACAACGGTCTCCTGAACCGTTAGTTCGATCACTAAAAAAATCTAGCAATTGCTACGGTAACTTTACTGTCTATCGCCAGACACGGTGCGCCCCGAAATGGCGGGCTTGCAGTGGCAACTCAGGCAGAATAAAACAACTGCCATCCCTAACCATACATCCGGGGATGCAAACTCGAGCCCATTGCTAGACGCCCCAGTAATGATAAAGTAGACCAACCCTTGCAACTCTAAGATTGGGACATCGAAGATCTGAAACTGCATCGCGGTGAATGATCTCATGATTTGCAAGCATGACTAAGCCGAGCAGAGTAGCATGACAGTCATGCATGACTAAGGCAAGTCTTCTACTTAAAGGAAGCTATGAATACGATGATGCGCAATGCAGCCAGGTTCTGTAGGTATCTGCAACTTTCTCCGAAGAGGTCGATACTCTAGTGTGCGTGTGGGTCGACTACCTAATAACCATCTCTCCTTTGTTTCACCCAAACTTGATGTGGTTGATACCAACCAGTCATTTGGGAGTGATCAGACAGATGCAATGGGAAAATACCTACTATGGTTTTGGACCATTGCAGCAGCAGAGTGGAGGGAACCTTTGTCAGCCTGGGGCAGTAGGAAGAAGAGCATAACTCATAGTTAAGAAATGTATAGTAAGTAACCGAAACCAAGCTGCCCATACCTGTGAATAAAAGAAAAACTCAACGGCCAGAGCACACGGAAATCACCCGATATTGCAATGACCAACTGACGCATCAACCAGTCGTCTGCGTGAAACCTCAAAGTTGTTTTAGCTATGTCATATTATGACTGGGTACCCCGGGCAGCAAGGGTCCTACACACTGGTCGAAGTATTTTTAGATCGGTAGGTCGACACAGTGCAACCCAGAGCCAGTCAGATCGCCTCAGGCCGTAATGATGTAACATTTCCTCATCCGTCCATGTGCTTTTGGTAAACAAATCTCAGCGACTTATTGTTCTCGGAAGAGCTACGGGCAATTTCCGAAGAATGCTTTGTGAAAATTTGGGTAGAAGTACCATAATGAATGACGCAGGTTTTCACGAATTCCGATGAATAGGTATGCCCACGAACTCGTTCCGAGAGGTACCTAAAGAGTCGGCGACAATTTCAAGAAATTGGTCTGAAAAGCCATTACTTAAAGCTCGAGACCTTGAATTCCGGGGACAAGTTTACAGGCGCAGGCACTGTAGTATACCTAGGTATACGTGACATACCGAGAAACAGGTTCGCCATATCATGGAATTGTACCGAAGTACCAAGACGTTTGGCTCGCCGGGCTGTCCTTGAGACTCAGGTTAAAAAGCTCAACTGTCACGCACTTGCACCTATACAGGTAGGTAATCTGCTCAAGTCCTTGGGACTTATCTCAGGAAATGAAAGAGGTACAGCACGTTATCTTGAAGAGCTGCAGCGTCAGGACGGAAGGGGACAGAACCTTTCTTGACTCGCATTAGAGCAGAACAAATGAAAGTTTGAAAATGACAGCTCAGTTTTAGGTTAGCTTGAATGTCAGCTATCTGTACTTCAGCTGTTATGTTGAGAAATAGGCATATAGAGCGAACAGTGAAGTGCCTAGTCCGACTAATTTCAGAAAAACAAGGGGACTGGAAAATTGCGAAGATAGGGAAGCTCACTTTCACCCACCCTCTCATCACCAACGCAAAAAATGAAAAATTGTCTTAATAAGTAGAAGCTACAATCAACTGAGAAAAGTAAACTTCCTTTTCTCAGTTGATTATTGTTTCCCCAAAAAAAGTTTCAAACCTTATCAACCAACATCAAACAACAAAAGAGAACGATTTCTCTCACTGTTCTGTCTTCAGGAGCCCTCACCCCTCAGTCGATGTTAATGAAATCTAAACTGCATGGGCGATAAAGCTCAGATCTTACGCAAGGCCTGAGCTCTGGTTTTACTTTACATCAGCGCTGTTTCTGCTATCTTGTTTGCTGAGTACGGCACACATCACTCTTGAAACTGATACCGAGCTATCTCAAACCATTATCTCCCCATGAATTAAGCCCAGTAAGCCCAAGCCAACCCTCTTAGATCCACCTAGATGATCTACAGATAGAACTGTCCCATTAGAGACTGATAACGTTGTGTCGTTCTACCTCTCGCGTTGGACGAGGATGGCGCCAAAAGAATTATTCTAAACAGCGGAAACGATCGAAAAAAATGAAAAAAACTTCTCTGACGTCATCTTGAGACCTTCAGATTCGAACGAGACGAAATCCAGAATTCACAGAAATAGCAAAACTGTCTTTCCAGCTATTGCAGACCGCTAATACCTATAACCGAACTGACTCATTATACTTCATGATGTAATCAAATACAGGAAACGGAGGAGTCGCTGAGAGAAGATGAACATGCATTTCAGGCGCCCACAAGATCAACCCATTTCCTTCGTTGGAACTACTAAAAATCAGTCTTGGGTAAGGCCAGGGGGATATCCTATATCAACGCCTACCTATATCTCGAAGAAGAAATCCAAACGCTTAGGGGTGGGGGACGTATCAGAGGTGAATGCCGGTCAAAAAAACTTTCATACGATCGGGATCGAACCGGTGTGACCCAGCTCTCAGTGTAATTTCCTTCAGCTAAGCAGGTATGATTCCATTGATCGTGCCCGAAGCCTTGTTGCGGAAGCAACAGTCTATCGCCAATGCACTTTTCCAGACGAGGCAGCAACTAATTCAAGATTTCTGATAGTGATAACTAATCTTCCGGCCAAGTGCGTCAGATCATTGAGTGCCCACTCTACAGTTGGAGTAGCAGCGCAAAGTCGAGGGATAAGACGAATGATCGATTGCACGATTAGCGAATTTGCGCACACATCTTCCCAATCTGACAAGATTCGAGAGGATTATGCAGGTGTTTTTGCACGATTAGTGCCGTAGATTAGTGGTTCTCCGAATATGCACTATTAGAATGATTAAAAAATTCAGTGATAAAAACAAATAACATTTTTAAGTCACCATTTTTCGTCTAATTAATGGTAATCATGGATTTAGAGCAAACGTGATATAGATTTAACACTTATTGACACATTAAACGACAAATCGGCACAAACTTAAGCTCTAGCGAAACAATTGGTATTTAAATGCACAATAAAATTAACAACACCTACTGTGGTGCCTTAATTCTTCCTACACGAATCCCCGCTGCACCGATGCACCGAACCGATAGTGTGCAGAAAATAGTGCAAGGTACAGCTAGGGGCAAAGATATGTCCCAAAAAGTATCCTTAAGGTAATATGTCCGAAAGATGGTGTCATTCGCATTCGAATAGGGTGGATCTTCTGGTAATTTCAAATTAAGACACCTCTTATTTTTTATACAATAAATTGTAAACAAATGAACGACAATGAGCAACATTGAAACAAAAACTAGACTAGTACATTTATATATACGTCGACCGTGTTTGTTTAAATCTTTTTCGACCATTTTTGAAGACATTGTTGGATATTTCAACGTTCTGAAATGTAAGTCTTCTTGTGATTTCTGACGTTCAGAACACCCAAGAGTGTCCTCAAAATGGTCGGAAAAAATGTAAACAAATCGCAAATGTATATTCCGCCTTAAACATAAGTACTAAAACAGAAAAACACCAATGAGATACTGCTTTACGCACGTGATTCTAACACTGCCTACTTCACGATGAGTAAAATCTACCTCAGTGCACGGCCAATGCACAAGGTCTTAATTTTTTTTTTTCACTGTGTGATTTTTGGCCGTTGCTTAAGGTGCAATAATAAATCTAAGTAGGTAAATAGTCAAGAATTAAAAACTCAATTTAAAATTGAGAAAAAAATAACTAACGAAATAATTATTATTCTAAAACACTGTTAGTCCAGCAGGTATATTTCAGAATCAGTTAACGCAAAGTTAACGACGAAGTCAGTGGTGTTATAGGAGCTTAACGCCTAATTAATGACCAAAGATTCAGAATAGACCCACAGATCAAAATAAAATCGCCCCTTATTTACAACTCATTTGTTCGAAATACCATTAGCCAAAAAATCTACAGTTACTTCATTACCACCCGAAGTGTATGCAAAGAATAATTGTTATATGCGGCATATAGTGTGACTCATATCACCGCACATTCTTTCAACGCAGTTGCCTATTCTCAGCGATATAAGAAATAGATCCATTAAGTAAACACAGGTGTAAATACATCCTTAAACACTACCACAAATGAAAAAGCTCGTACTCCGGGCTTTCGTCCAAGGGTTCTTAGAATCAAAATCAGGAGTAGCTTTACGAAGCTAAACGAAGCTACGTATAGAAGTTTTCAAGAGATTTAACAATAAGATCGAATACTGGATTATCCTAGGAAGAATAAAGGAGTAGCGACAACTGTATACAAAATATCGAAGGGTAGGTCGTTTTTAAATTAATAAATTAGTCTGATAATTATAAAATAGTTTAGAAAGTACTTTTCAACTCTCTTCTTTACTAAAAAGTGCATTATTTTTTGTTACTGAGGTATTTGAACCCAGTGATTAAAGTAAGAACTTTTTTAGACAAAAATCACTCGACTGCAAACTTATAGTAGTTGCTATGGTAAAAAGTGTATGTTATTCCAGAACATACAAAACATCCGACAGTTTCCTTCGTGCCACTAAAAACATGCCTGCTGCCACTTTTTCGCTTCACGATTTATACACATCAATTAGTGTATACGGCTGGTACAATAATACTTTTATCTTACACGAAATACATGTCTTGTCTGTAAATCTACGCGGATGTTTCCACTAGTTCCTGTTTATTCCGCTGGGCCAGACCTCTTCGTTTGAGTTGCTTGAGTGCGCACTTGGCAGCAGTGCATTTCGCGATGCGGTAGTTGCGGCCGATGCCTTTGAAGACTCCTTTCCCGAATACCTCGACAGCGACGCGCACCCGACGCCCGTCGGCAAGCTTCTCCGGCCTCCTGCAACAACGTATAAGAGACACTATAGAGGTTAGGCTGTTCACACAATGCTGTTTGTTGGCGTATTTTTCTTCCAATTTTTTGAGGATACTCATATATTTTGGAACGTAATATGGAGGCAAAGCTATCGCCATGAACACTAGACTCGCACGACGAGTTCCTGGGTTCGAATCTCGGTAGCAGCAATTTTTTGTTGGTGGATATCACACCCAATATTCATGTGGCTTCGGCCAACAATCAGCTTCTTTAATTAACATCCTTACCTTCGGGCCAAATGGTGGTTGTAAGCTCAAAAGGGTGTGTGGACCCTTAACTTAAAAAAAATAGCAGGAGATGCCACTCTTGTGGAGTATTCGCGTAACTTACCCAAACTGTGCAGTCTCAGGCTCCAACTCGAGTAGTTCCCTAATAGGGGATTTAGGTACATTGGTGCTAAATGCATCTGAAAACGACATAGTAATGTAAGTACACAGGAGATAAGACAAATACCCTTCAATCATACTAAGCCAAGCTTAAGTCAGACTGTCAGAATGGCAGATAAACAGAATCAACAAAGGACGGGTGAAGGAATTTTACGAAAAGATAGAAGAGGCCGGCTTTTATAAATTTTGTTTACAACTGAAAAATCACATATGCAATAGAACATTACGGAGCGAGTGAATGGCTAAAATTGCTCCGTGGAAGGGTTATAAAGGAAGAAGGTGGCAGTTCTAGTCTCAAGTTGTCCAGATTTTTCCTTGTCTATACAGCCCTGATGGGTATCTGGCATTGACCGGGACAGTATACTTTGCGACAGATAACAAAAGCAGAAAAAGAAAGGTGGTCTAAATAATAAAAATTAATTTACCAATTTCAGTCTTCATGATGCGGTAGTAGACTCGCCACACGGCGTCCAAACTCATGGCGCTATCCAGGAAAATGGCGCCCGCCACGGACTCGAAGACATCACCCAAAGCTTTCGGCACCTCCACGTCTTCTGCTTCCTCAGAGTCATCTTCTGCTACCAGGTAACACTTCAACAAGCAGGCGAGATTATCATTAGCCCGAAATATAAATTCATCAAAATCTTACAAAGGGTTAGTGGTTATAGTCCATCTCACTCTTGGAAGAGAGTAAATTCTTTCATTCAGAGAACATAATATGCGCCGATGAGTTGGTTTGTTAGATTTTTGTGGCCGAAGCCAGTTTAGAAGTGGGCCGAAGCCAATACATCCATGTCGAAAGCGGAAAATTTTTCCGTTCCGCCGGAATTCGAACCCGGACCTCTCAGGACACTCGACCACTGAGAGGTACTAAATTCATTTACGATATATCCCGGTGGGATAAACTGCAAAAACGTTAGTTAGAATGATTTTTTTTTTTTTTTTTTTTTTTTTTTTAATCCGAGTGGTTTTTGAGATCACCCATGTAGAACCTTAAAAGTATGGTACCTCTTCACTGATGACGTGGTTGTTCTCTTGCTGGATCCGCACGAAGCGGTCGAGGACATCATGCAGAGCCGGGCATTGGTGCCTGAAGAACCGATGGAATCCGTGCCGGACCGCCAGAGAGGCGAAGATGGTGTTGTTGACCAGAGCGGAGCGGAGATCAGTTAGAGAGCCAGGGGAATGGTGCCGCGAATCCTCAAACAAGTGCCGCGTGATCAAGTAGTCTGAAAACGGGTCAAGCTTAAATAAACACCTATACAGGATGGGTATAGCCGAGGTACCCACCTGTGTGGACTCAGGAGGAAACTCCCGGTCACGTTCGTTGTGAATGAGAAGCCATAACCGACCTACGAATCAAAATTTGGATGATAGTAAATTCAGACTTACCGAAGGGTGGATAGGCTACAGATATGTGAATTGTCGTTGTTAAACTCTTTTAGATCATTGTGACCCTACTTCTCAAGTCTACTTCTGGTTCTGAACAAAAAATAATTTTGGGAACACTGTGTTTTTTTTGAAAACAATGTGCGAAGTTACTATCATCCAAGATGCGCGTGGAGTATAGAGCCTGTTGTTAGGGTAGGTAATGCGGGGAGGCATAATGGGCTCCTGCCTAAGTGTTTAGGGGAGCCTCAGGGTTCCCCCACCCGCTTCAGAAGGAAGTAGAAGAATACCTACCCAGTACAGCATCTCCAAGGAACTCAAGTCGCTGGTAACAGTCAGTGAGCTGATTCACCGAGTAGGAGGCATGAGTGACTGCCTGCAGGAGGTAGCTCCTATCCCTGAACCGATACTGTAGCTCCGTCTCAAATGCCTCAAAACCCGTCAGCAGACGATTAAGCTCTCCCTCTGGGTCAGCGACGTGGCGCAACAATGGCGGCTTGGGAGGCAGCAGCTCTCCAAAACGCGTCTACAACATAAAATACCAGCCAGTCAAGTCACCTTTCCGAGGAAACTTTGAGTAAACAGCTCTTTAGAAAGAAACCATTCTGCTGCCACTTCGGTTTTTAGCCTTAACTAACAATTTACCTGACACCATGCTGCATCCCCCGGCTGACCAGTAGGCACAGGTGCAGTGTGACCAACTTCCCGGTTCTTCAGTAATTCCTCACTACTCGCACCGTACACCGATTCGCGGGGCAGCACCTAATCAGAGAAAGGTCTTGGTCACTTCATTTCAACTAAAATAAATAAATGAATTGTATGGTTCGGTCATTATCAGAGGGAAAGTTATTTGGTTCTAACTCTCCCGTCTAAGAAACAATTGCCAACCTAACGACGTTACGTCTATAGTAATCTCAGACAAAAAATTAGATCAAGAAAAATCTCAGAAAAAATCGATTATCAGAAAAGCTGAGACTTTTTAAACACACTTATATTTCAGAACAATTTTTTTGAAGTTAACATTTGAGGATGATGTCTGAATTTCCCCAGTTCGCTGACTAATATTTACCCCATTACATCTTCTTACCTTTATCCCGAGCCAAGACATGAAGAGTAGAGCGCCACGAGGCCCGCAGGCTACTAGGTAGGCTCCAGTGAGAGCCTCCACGCAGTCAGCCACGCTCTTATCAGGGATGCTGTGCTGCGTCATCAGATTGTAGGGGATGAACGAAGGCACCCCCTTCAGGTCCAGCTGTGGCTCAGTCACCCCCTCCGCTCCAGCAAAAAGACCTAAAAGCAGGAGGTACTATAGATAGATGGTTATTGTTAGAGGAACAATGACAGCCGGGCCACACCGGTTCGATCCCGACCCTGCCAAAACTTTTCTGGTCGGATTTCACCTCTGATATATTCAGCATGTCAAGTGAAATGTATATCGAGGCTGTGGTGGTTCGGAACCCCGTCGTGTACTAACACAATGGCTGGGGAGCTTGTCTTTGATATTGTAGTAGTAGTAGCAGTATAGTATTGTAGTATTACTACTTACTAAAGATCTCTTACCTAGTTGTTCGCTGCGTTCCTTGACTAGTCTCGTTACGTCTTCACGGCTCATACTGTGCAGGGCAGGGAGGTCGGCTCGGTTCCAGTGGTTGGCGGGAAGTCCAGCCTCAATAAGCGCACGCTCCAGCTCTCGCGGGACAAAGTAGCAAGGGGGCAGCCAGTTGTCGTGCGGCTCGAACTTGGTAGCGACCATACACTCCGCGAACACCTTTTGCTTCCCCAGGCGGTACAGGTTCAGGTTGCTCACCTGGAGTCATCACCAAATTATTACTAAAGAAATAGTTTTTCTTTTTTGATAGCCGAAAAACTATGTACGTATACTCCGAAACAGGTGTAAAAATCCAAAATACCATAATGTCTTGGACTACAGAAGTGCGTACTACAGCGGATAGGACAGATGTTTCAGTAAGGTTTCTGCGATCAACTCCAGGAAAAAGTTTTATGGATACCAACCTGTTTGGATCGGAGATGGCTGAGTTTTCCCTCGTGTACATTCTCATAAGTGCAGTACAGGAAAGTGGTGATGGCGTATTTGAGAAACGAGTCTCCGATGGTTTCCAGACGTTCCAGATTAATTCCATCATTCGCGTTCGACATGGTTAAAGCCTGTAACAATTATTTAGGTAACAATTAAAAAGGCCACGAAAAAACGTCTAACTTGTAGTGGTGGGGAAAAATAAGTAAGCAACTCCCGGGAATGAACCCATGGCAGTATTTTTCCGCTGTTTGTTTGCAACAACGCTACCAAAATCAGTTAGTACCTGTAGTATAAGGCTCGGGCTGGGTCCCGGGTGCCCTTCCAGCACAGGCTGATGATCAAAGCTGAACACTGCTTTTGAATTTTCCGCCTCCACGACTACGAGATCATCTAACAAACACAAATAAACGCACTGTTAAAAGACCTTTCCTTCTACCAACGATCACGATGATCTACCCGAAATTTTCCACAGGTTCACCCTTACCTGACAATCCATTACAATGAATTTCATCGTCTCTCTGACAAGTCATCTCAGACGATTTCTCAGCGCGTTTCTTAATTTCCAGGATCACTTGGTACTTGAGCAGGCTCTGCCGAATAAACATCGCATGTGGGAGATCCTTGGCCAATGTGTCAAAGTCATCGACTAGTTCAGGGAATATGTTATTCGAAGTTCCGAATTTTTCGGGGAGGAGAACAGGCTGTAGAGGAGCGTCCGAGGAAGGTGGTTGTTTCGACGCCCACGGCAATGTAAATGGCTCATCCACGGAACAAAGAACACCATCCGTTTCTATACGGGCTGCGTACTCTAGTAGAGCCTGCTCGTATTTCTTTTTGTTTTCCTCAAATAGAGGGCTGTCTGAGCTGCTGTTACATTCCCACACTTCCTCTACGTCTTCGCTTATAACGTCCTAAAAAATTAAATAATTATAATGACTATTCATTATTCAATACCATTCACTTATATAATTTATCTTTTTAGCATGAATGGTACTCACAAGTGAGGGCACTCTTCGGTTGGTTTCCACAGCTTCTGCGACGTCCTTGTCCTTGAATTCAATGCGCAGCCCGAATCGATCCCCACTGCGGTCCGGGTCATTGCCCGAGTCGTCAGACAACTCTGCTTCTGACTCACTATCCGAGTCTTCGGACATAGAGTCATACAACTCGTCCCCTGACGAAGCCTCCCGTAACCAACTCGTAGGTGAGCCGTAGCGTAGCTGAAAAATGGAATTTAACAGTTTATATTTTTTCCCACCATTTTTTGATATTTATAATATGTCGAGTGATTTTTGTCGGTAAAAGGTTTGTCCAAAATTATTTGTTTCCCAATAAATGGTAATAAAACCAATTTACTTAGAGAAAACCTATCAGTAACACTCACCGGCTGTGAGTCCCAGCCCATGCCGCTATCAGGGGCGCCGTTCAGCATGACAATACTCGACGGGACCTGTTCCACCAGTTCATTCGACCACGTCCCCACTTCCATCCACGGAGTTTTACATGAGTCAGTCAACGCCGAGTCCGCCGAGTGGAAGGAGTCACGCCGCCCCGGAGGCGGGCCTTCTTCTTTTCCCGCCTCAAGAGCGGCAGCCTGACGCGATTTGCTGAGCACATCAGCGAGGTTCCAGCCGAAGTCCAGCGGACGCCACTTGGTGTCCGGTTCACCAGGGTTCCCGAGCCCGAGGTCAGATGCCACCAGCCGACGAACCTACAGTATAGTAATCCGATGATTTTTATACTTTGTTTTATACCTTGTAACATGTAGAGTGTAGAGTATGGAACTCAGCGAATCTGGTAGTTTTACGGGGATTTTTGTCGCCAGGAATAAAACAGTATAATCTCACTGGAACTAATGTGACCAACGTGTACCCACCTCGTCGGCCAGCAGTAGCGCATTAAGCCGATGTAGAATGCAGGGTAAACACACCGCCTTCTGCCACAGCGACGTAGGGAACGGATGCACGTTACACAGTTCAGGCACCAAAATCTGCTTCTGACTCAGGTTTTCTCTTTTGGCGCGCTTTTTGGCCTCGCTGGTGGTGGGCAGAGGTACGCCCTTGCGGTTAACATACCTGAAAATCGTTACAAAATACATGATGGAAGCAATGCAGATGAAAGTTTCAACATTTTCGTATGTTTTGAAATTACAAACGAACCTGGGTGTGAGGAAGTTGAGCCTGGCAGAGGTATGGTCCACATCGAGCAGACCCTGTGTGGTATTCTGAATCTGTATTCCGTACTTATTGAGATAGTACTCTTCAAATGTGCCGTATTCAGTACCGGGGAATGCAGCTTTCGGTGTCAGGTAGCAACAAACCTCTGCGACGTAAAAATACTGCGGCTGGTCTTGGTTTCGGTACCACGGGCTAACCACTGCGTCTTTGTACCTACTGGGTTCGAACCTGAAACACACAGGTTGACGATCCGTTACTGGTTTATTGACGTTTCTTAATAACTCGTTTCTGATATTTAATTGGTCTAAAATATAAAATGATTTTTTAAAGACAAAAACGAATTAACTAGTTATCAGTGAAAGGAGGCTTACATGAAATTGGATCGGTCACTATCGGGAATGAACTGCGGCACCTGATTCTGAGTCTCGTAGATCAGGTCCAAGAATTCCCAGTCCACTGAAACCACGCCCGTGTCTAACGCTGCAAATAATACCCAAAATCACAGACTGAATAACTTTTCTCCTATAGTCCAAGTCAGGCTGGGAGCATACCGATAAGTCATAATTTCTTGCAAATCTAGGGCTGATCAAAACTTCTTGAGCAGGGAAATATCTGCTCAGGGTCGGATTGGCATTTTTAGCGTATGGTAGGATATGGAACCCAAATCCAGATCAGCGTCAACTGAAAATCTTAAGAGAAATTATGACTAATCGGTATTCTCCCAGCCTGACTTGGACTATAGATGTCTACAGGCATCATGATGCCTTGTTTTTTTTAACGCGCGACGTTCAGAGAACATATTATGCGCCGATGAGTTGGTTTATTAGATGTTTTTGGCCGACGCCGAAGATGAAGTGGCGGAAGCCGAATATGAGTGGGCCGAAGCCAATACATCCATGTCGGAAGAGGAAAATTTTTCCGTTCCGCCGGGATTCGAACCCGGACCACTCAGGACACAAAGCGGACCCCTTGACCACTGTGAGGCACGCCTTGGTTTTTATTTGTTCGTTTGTGGGTTCCCTTATACACCCATCTTATTCCAATTACCGGTAACAAGGAAACCAAAGAGGTATGAGACAAACTTTGGTGGTGAACCTATTTCCCCTTATATACTAGTACGTAAATACTAACACACGAGTGCCTCTCAGTGGCCGAGTGGTCAAGGGGTCCGCTTTGAGTCCTGAGAGGTCCGGGTTCGAATCCCGGCGGAACGGAACAATTTTCAGCTTCCAACACGGATGTATTGGCTTCGGCCCACTCATATTCGGCTTCAGCCACTTCATTTCGGCTTCGGCCAAAAACATCTAATAAACCAACTCATCGGCACATATGTTCTCTGAACGTCGCGCGTTAAAAAAAAAAAAAAAAAACTAACACATGAATAATTGATTTACCCCGTATTGTCGGAACAACGAAGTACGAGTTCTCCGATGTATCGGGATCGAACATCATAAGGTATTTCTGCAGACGGAGAACACTAGTGAATGTGAAGTTGATGAATGAGACGATTTTCTCAATCTGACATGAAGTCAGAGTCACTGCGTCTGGAGCCAACGCTAGTTCCACCGCCACCTATACAAAAAGATATAAGGTCGTTACTTGATACTCGATTCCAACGCTCAAGTGCCTAAATTACGCTAAATAATTTCTCAAAAACGCATTACGAAGGAACTTCTGCAATAACAGAAGTAAAAAATAAAAACTTGCAAAGTGGCGACCAAAAATTCCAAACTCCTACCCATGAGGTCTATCATTGCTAACCTCGCCGGCGCGGGTGAAAATGGGAAAAGCTCCAACTGCGGGTACATGACGAGCTGTTAAAATGCCGAACCCACGCGGAGAGTCCTCAGGGGCCTGGATCTGCCGTCCTCGTGTGTTCTGCTCCTCCGGCAGAGGGCAGGTCAGCAGCATGGAGATGTGGTACAAATAGCATGGCTCCCCTGCCACTGGGCGACACTCTGTCAAACTTTCAGCCGTCTAGAGGCACAATAACAAGTCAGAGTCAATAAAAAATACTCGATCACAATTTAGTCAACTAGTTTCTAGAGTATCACGATCAAGCAGTGCAGAAAAAAACTCAATCTGGTGCCACGTGCGATAAGTAACAACTAAAGAACGGTAAGTACAGCAAGCGTTTTCATAACCATCTTGAAATTTCCCACAGGTGTTACAGTATTTATTTCGCAATGGATGGCGCAAAGTGGCGGCAAATGACCGTGCTGATGTACAGTTGACTAGTAACAGCCGTACCCGTTTGTTGTAGTACTGGCGGCGTTTGGTGGTGCCGGGGCGAGCGTCCACACCCGCGTTGGTGATGGCCTGGTCCTCCAGGTCTTCAGCAGCGTTGCCTAGCAACTCCTCTTCTCGCAGCCAGAACGTCTCCTTGGTGATGGGCAACAGAGCGTCGTCAAGCTCCCGACTCTTCTGCAGCGCTAAGCAGGCCTGCAGTGCCGCGAACCGACGCGCCAAAGCTGACGTCACCATCGCAGGCCCCTTTGGTAAACAGAAGTCAAGTTTCTCTATATTTTTAGTCATTTAAAATTTAGTCATAAAAAACTCCCACTTTATTTTATGAAGGTATATGCTGAGGTGCTGAGTGCCATGGAGTTTCTTTTAAATAAATCAAAATACTCACGACAATAGCCTTTTTGACAGGGGAGTTGATAGGAAGACGAATGGTGCAGACATGGAGCTCTCCGTCGGGCCCGGTCCACGTGACCAGGTTCCATAGCGGCGTGAGGCGGGTAAAGGTGTCACTCGGTAACTTGGCGCAGTAGCGATTGAGAAGCGCAATAGCCGAGGACAGGGTGACATGAGGAGCCCCGGGGATACCGGTGGGACAGAACGCTTTCACCAGGCACCCGTGCCGGTCAGCCTCGCAGTCTTCGTCGCGCCGCAGCTCGGGGTATCTCCCTTTCTTCATCAGCATCTGATAAAAAAAACTTAATGTACAAAACAATTTTTAAACACCACTGGCGAAAAAACTGCGAAAATTGCTGGACCCCTTATTTATCTTTACTTGAAGCTTTAACGACAAGTAAGCACTGACCTGTTCCACAGCATGGTAGCACGCAAGCTGAGCCTGGCGTTCCCGGCGCTGGTCACGGGTGGCTAGCATGCAGTGCAGCGCGTCAGGGCCTCGTGCCCGCGCTTTGCCCTGTGCGTATGCGCGGTAGTCACGTGGCGCGTCAAACCTCACCACCAGATTACAACGTGGTAGGTCGATGCCAGACTCCAAGAAGGCGGTGCCGATCAACAAGTTGCACTCTCGCATCCGGAAGTTCTTCAGCACGATCTCTTGTTTCCGGTACGCACGTTCTGTACAGAAATTTACAAATATCAAATTTTTTCGAGAAGGAATTTTTTAGTGAAAAAAGTCGCGTATTTTTCGATGGGCCCATTGAAATTTAACGGGATTTCTTGTGTATTTACACGAATGCTTACGTCGTTTGTAACTATAATTATCAGTAGAAATGTGTTCTTACCCAAAGCTGCAGCTTCTACATTACTCTCAGACATAGCCACCGTGAAATGGAGACGGAGAAATGAGAACTCACAGTCCGCGTTCTTTAAATCCTGAAAAAACAAAACCGTTTACTTTATCTAGCCGCTGCCACAAAAAATTTCCTTAACTCAATTCCTGATTAACAGGGTCCAATGAATGTTCTAGCAGTCAACATAAACTCTGTCGTATGCAGGGTTCTAGACCTCTGTACACAAAATATCTCGAAATGTCGGGACTAGACCCTCGACGCAACAGTAACAGAGTAGATAGCAACTCACACAAAACAGGTAGAAGAGGATTTGCGCATTAAAGTAATCATCAACCAATATAAGGCCGCACAAAGCGTGAGGGTCCAGTTCGTGGATTTTGATTGGCTCCTTCCCGGCCGGCTGGACACCGCGTCGAGGTCCACGCTGCCAATCAGAGCGCCCCATTCCGAACCCCCGATTAGCCCCCAGAAATCCGTCAGTCGGTCGTTGAAATTCAGCTTTTACGGATGCTGTGATTGGTTTGTCGTTTTCTTCGGGTAATACTTCACTGTTATCGTGATGTGAACAGACATTTTTTAAAGCTAAAAACTGGTCAGGCACATGGACGCCATTTGTAGCTTTAATTGTTTCGACCAGTTGTATTTCTTTCGCCAAAATTGAGGAGTTGTTATTTTTTAACATGCAATCTTGGCATTCTTCAGTGGCGAGACCTACTGGGTAGCGACGCGCAATATCTTCTGACTTGCGATCAACGTCTTCAATGTCAACCTCACTGTTTCTTGAATTAGGTTCCGAACTACATCCACAATGATTTAAATCATGTTCTTGAGATCCAATAACTGCCGTTTTTTCTCTACTTGCCTCCACTTGATCATTAGGAATTTCTTCCACTTCTTCGTCATTTGGAGTTAGAATGTTTTGGTTTGAGCCATCCTCGGTCTTGTCTCGAAACTGGCGTACCACTTCAAACAACCGTAATATTTTTGGATTTGAGTATTCGTAAATTCTATCTTTCTCGATCATGGATTCGAAAAAATCGTTTAATATTGCACGAATTTTGACCATTACGCTGGAGACGACACACAGGAGAAGGTAGTGTCTCTCGTAAGGCGTCCGCGTTTTGAGTGCCTCTATTTCCCTCAGGAGTACGTAGGCAGCTTTATCAGCAGGGTACAGACCTGAAAAATATAAAAATATGTTTTTATTCAAATGTTTTTTCTGAAATAAGGGATTCTAATAATTTTATTTGAGGGTCAAACCAAGTAATTTTTCTCTCTCTCTCTCTAAAAAAAAAAAAAAAAAGTTTTATATTTCTGTTGGTAAGGTTGAAATTTTTCTTGAAGTAATACGAAATGCCAGAAATGCCATTAGATACTAACCGAATGTGTGCAAAGCGGCGAGGAACTTGTTGAGGGCACGAAGTGGCTCTGCCTTAGGATCTGGCAGCGTTAGGATGTCCTCTTCATAACCATCATATTCACACACCTCGAAGTGGTGGTCTTCTAGGAAACAAACTACTGAAGCCACCTCTTCCTCCACCTTTACGAAAATAACAATTATATAATCAGTGTTTTCAATGTAAATGAATAAGCGAAAACACAAAACCAGAAATTTATGAATCTAGCGATGTGCCTGTTTGGGGCGAGGTGATCTTCAGTAGATTGAGGTCTGGATGCATGTGTCTTATAATTAGAGACCGTCAAAAGGCATATTGGCATGTTTCTTGCTATAGGTGCCTATCGCGTCAGGTTTCGTATTTAGGCGTTTCAGGGGGTTAAGACCGAATAAACCCCACTCGTTAGGGTCATAAACGTCACATTTTGCCTCTTTCCCCTTGAAAACGTCATATTTTGGGATAAATGACATATTAATGTCATTTTTCGACCCAATTTCTGTGGTCACTACTTTCAAGTACCCATCACTCAAATGTTTCAGAATAAATTTCCCAATTTCAGTAAGTATGGTTTATTTTTAAGACGACGACATCCATAGCTGGGGGACTTCGGACGTTGCTACGCTTTTAGTTTTGGAGGAAATTCCACGAAAAAATTACATAAATTTAAGAATATGTATAGCTAGTTCACTGCGCTGGTAAAATTGTGAAATTCATCCCCCTTGAGAAGTTAGGGAGTGAAAAGTAGATTTTTTCTCTTAGAAATCTTGCTGCTCCCAGAATTTTACGAATCTTGATACGATTCGTGGAGTACGTGCGTATAAAGTTGATTTGGTGTGACACGTGTCGCCAAAATAAAAGAAACCCTGATGCGATTGACGCAGGGGTGGTTTACACCCTCCCAGGTATTACGGCCTCTACAGCCTAGGCATTTATCCTCACGAGGGTGAAAAATTTAATTTGCCAAAAGATATTGTAATGGAATGTGGTAGTTATTTAAATTATAAATGTACGCCAAAATATTTTTAAAAAATATTGAAATTCGCTTCGGAAATTGCAACGTCTCGTCAACATGAATATATGCCGTTCTAATTCTACAGACAGCGAATGTTGACGAGGCCCGCTCGCTGGGTAGTATACAGAATTGCATACTTAGCTTATGCCGCATAAGTCATTGGATGGACTCCACGCAACAACGCACTAACTAGCCACAAATTAGTTGGGGGGACTGGATGTCGTCCACTTAAACTACGCCCGACGACGGTCGATAACAACAAGTTTGTCATCCCTTAAGCCTTAGGGTACAAGTTAGGCGCAGGTCCGCTTCCGACATGGATGTATTGGCTTCGGCCCACTACTAAACTGGCTTCGGCCAAAAACATCTAACAAACCAACTCATCGGCGCATTATGTTCTCCGAACGTCGCGTCGCGCGTAAAAAAAAAAAAAAAAAAAAAAACATTTTTTCTTAGTTGTTCGGTAACGAAAATAAGTGTCATATTTTGGAATTTAAAAAGGCATTTTGGCATATATCATATTTTCGAAAAATAAAGAGCATATTTTGACGGTCTAAGTTAATAAGTTTTAATATACAGAAGAAACCCTTATATATGATATTTGGCGTGATTGAGCCCGAGGGCATCTTCAGACCATTCAGAGGCCAGTATTTCGGTTAGGTACCTGCCGTCACTATACATGGCGGGTATTCATAGAGGCAGAAGACCGTTAGGGTGGAATTAGTGACTGCAGATACCTACCTTACAATTTACAAGATAAGACGGTACATCTAAAAGTAATTAGATAGGTACATGAAATGTACATTAACGAGTAGGTTGGAGCCAGCCCTGGTGGTAGGCTCCAACAGTGCCGTACGACGAATTTTGTATGAAAAAAAAAAAAAATGATTTAAGTTCTCTAGTCTTAAACTCTTACCTGCGCCAGTACGTCAGCGGCACTGGTCGGAGATTGAGGTTCCGCGTACTCCAGCAAACATTCCCTGGGACGGGTTCCATACTGCAGTACAGTCACGCAGTCACTCGCCGTGTCGACGACGCATCTCAGAGCGGACTCGACCGTCGCTACCTCCGTCTCGACGGCAAACGGTGCCTCCACAGCCGGCAGCAGTGACCCTGCGAGCCCGAGCACTCGCGGCCGGCGGTTATTTTCGTTACATAACTTGAAGAACTGAAACGTCAATCAAATTCGATCAGGAAAAATATTACAAGCCAATCTGCTTAATTATCAATTCCGGTTTAGGCGTACTTAGTACAGTAGTACACAAAAACAACATACCTGACGTATGATAGGGTCCTGAACGACGCGATGGCACTGATGCAAAATAACCAGACTGATTTGAGATATACACAGCACACTGGCTTCTATCATAGCCAGTGCTTGCCCTACAGTGGTAACAACCACCTGGGTCGACGGGGACAGATCAGCCGGCAATCTTTGAACCTCGACCACCTCACAACAGGTAAGTCTGCGGACATTACCGACCTGCCGTGCTGCTGCTGCTGCTGAAGATGCCAAACACAGCACCAAACTGCCCGGTGTACGGTAATTAACATAATGTTCGATAACTTTGCAACAAATAAAGTTTTTCCCCGGAGCGTTGATGAGAGATACAATAACATTATCCCGGCAAGCTGCTTCAAAGAGCTCTACTTGGGGCTCTTTTGGTGTAAATGATCTGGTTAACACAAAGTCAGGATGTTGATAGGCCATAATATAAAGTTTACAAAACGTTACAACATTTTCTGATCAATAAAGGATTCGTTTTTTTATCATAAAATTTTAGCGAAGGTTTTTCTGTTTTTGTCAATACTCAATCTCAATATGGCGGTTGCGTCTCAGGGGTACCAACAGAACACTCTCCATCCCGCCAAAATTCAAACCAAATCTTTCGCTTTTTCTCGACCCAAGGCATGCTTTCTTGCCGCCAACGCAAGTAAGATGACATAATCTAATGTGGGAGACATCGAAAACTCAAGAACAAAAATAAGGTACCATTAGTTCAGTAAAGTCTGCAGTTCACGTATGAAAATTATATTATATAATAGTTTTCGCACCCATTGTATAAATAGGTAGATAAAAAGAACAGGAAATATTTATGAGCAGGTTTTTCTACAAAACTAGGAGTTCAACTCAATCTTGCAATTTGTTTTACCACATAAAATTTCCTGCACCAACCGCAGCTCAAGGCGTTGCGCCACTTGCGAGTGTCGAATCACAACAACTGGATATCATGAAGAAATCAGATCAGCTTAGGTCTCGAAGGTAAAATAGGTATATCCTTATGATGCGATGTAACAGAGTGGGGTAGCGCCTCAGAGAGAGATCTCAAGAAAATAAAAACTACAGCTTAATCACTAAAATCACAATCAAGGGAATGCAAAGTAAATCGAACCTACGTTCAAACAATCAGATTTTCAGGCACGCTAAAAGAAATTAAAAATTAACGCACACTCAGTGCACTGTGCAACAGAGTTTTGGAACTCGGTTATAGCACACCAACGTCGTTTTGGAAATAAAACACTGAACTCAGTGCAACACACCATTGCAGTAAATAAAAAGCACTATTAAAAAGCTTTGATCACCTGTCAGTAGGTGCGCCTATACCTACTGTTCGTGAATAGGGTTCTCAACTCAAAGGGCCTTACTGTACCATTCAGCAGCTACCGCACTAAGACGCACGTGGCAGCAGAAAATACATTAAATATCTACCCCAATAGACTTGAACCGTCACCAATAATGGCCCAAAGAGTTGAACACCCTATCACTTTGCTACGGTCGCTTAGGTGAGCTTGATAGCCACTAGCCCCGCGCCTGCGCGTTCCCCGTTCAGTGGCGCCACAGCCTGCCACTCGTTGGTCTGAGGGTCGTATGCCTCCACCAGCTTGAGATAGGACGCTCCGTCGTAACCGGCCACAGCGAACAGACGCTCGCCCAGCAGGCACACCCCGACTGAGTCCCGGCCCGTACTCATCGACGCTACCAGGGTCCATGTGTCTGTTTGTGGGTCATACCTAGACAGCAAAATATATAAAAAATTAAGTGTCAATAATAAATCACAGAACAAATTAACGTATGGTTTTATGAGCTAATTTTACGTGTTTTTTAAGTTTTCGTACATGCATACGCAAGGTTCTGCTCACGGATGGCTCTGTATTTAAATGGCATGGCTTACCTCTCAACACAGTCAAATCTCGTAGCAGTGGGGTTCAAACCTGGAGCGTCGTGTCCCCCCACAGCGTACAGGAAACCATTTGCTACCCCTGCGAAACCCACCAAACCGATTATTAAACAAGACAAGCTGAGGGTAAGAGTGAAAAGCAGTAGGTGTATAATAGATACTCCAGAACAAAAGTTTCAGAGCAGTATCCGTCAAAAAATAGGTACCTACAGTAACGTTTTTCTATAATGCAGGCTACCCTTACGTGGACAAAAGTGTACTCCCTAAATTATAAAGAAATCCGAATGCACCCACCAACGCCCACGCCCCCTCTGCGCTTGGCCATGGGCGCGCACATCGTCCAGCGGTTCGTGTGCGGATCATAGCACTCCACCGTCTTGAGACAACAGCTCCCGTCCCGTCCACCTACGGCGTAGAGTCGTCCATTAAGAACGGCCACGCCCACTGTGGATCGCTGAGTGGTCATGGGGGCGACGTAGCTCCAGGCCCGTGACCCTGGGTCATACCTCTCCACAGTGTTCAGGTAGCTCCATCCATCGTGACCTCCGACAGCGTAGAGAGGTCCTTCCAGGACCCCAACGCCCAGTCCATGCCTGGAACATTCCTCTTGATGTTTAGTACAAGAAATAAACAATGACTTCTGATTGCTCCGTCAGTCCCAAGTAATGCTCCCGTGGTCCCACCCTAGTGCAGGTGGCGAGGTATGGTAAACACAGGGCACAAGTGCCATAATACCCGAATACCTTATATACGATGTAGATTTTATTTTACTGCGACGTTGATTGTGTCGCTGTCACTATCAAGTACAATTTTTTATTTTTTTTCGACAAAAAAAAACATGATCATAAAATGATTGATACCTAACAGTAGACTTAAATCGAAGACCTTGGTGCAAGTAAGTACACAGGTATATACCCAAATCACAGCTCGTTCTTTCGATAGGTTGCATTTTTTAGAGAGTACATAGGCTTGTTGGCGATGAACAGTTTGTTGTGATTGGTCACCAGTAGGCCAGTAAATGAGACACCTCTACAGAATCAAAGGGTCTTGGGCCATTTATCGTAAGCGAGCCAGAAGGACGTAGCACTCCCTAATACATTCATGAATGCACCTAAACAATCAAGACTACTTTGACCATGTGTTTAGCAACCAAGCAACCAAGGCAACCAAGCCTCAAACATAGCCTACTTAATAAAAATAACACAAAGCGAAAGTGTCGCGTGGGCCATGAGCCACACCATTTATTTAGCTCAACATCACATTAAGTTTCTTTTTCTTCACCATGAGGATGAGTGTGGTCTTCACTTCCTTTCCCGCCGTTCTTTTTGTCGCCACTTTTGCCAGGACCGCTGCTGCCACCACTAGGTCGCCCACCATTTTTAATAGCAGCAAAAACGTCAATATCACTACGAAGACCACTATCCTCGCCACCAGACCCGCGTTTTCCCTTATTTTGACCCGGAGGACCATCCTCACCCTTCTTCTGACCACGGCCACGGCCACGACCTTTACCCTCAGGAGGGCCACCATTTTTACCCCCACGAGGGCGACCATGACGACCACCTTTTCCACCCTTTCCGCCTTTTTTGGAATCTTCTTTCGAGTCTTCATCGTCGTCGTCTTCTGGTTTTTTGGGGGACTTTGGAGTAGTGTCCTCTGATTCTTTTTCCTCTTCCTCCGAGTCTTTGGAACTGACTGCTCTCACAACTCGATCATCTTCTTCGGCATTGAGAAATATCGCAAGCTGCAGGAGCAGCAGAGCTATCACGGGTAACTTCATGTCTGTCGGCTTCTCTCGTCGACTAACGCCTGTTGTAGCGGTAGAGTATTTTATACCCAAATATCAAGATCACATTCCCGTGAAATAAACAATTAAGTGCATGCTCTAATTGCTGGACCGTGTAATGGTTTACCGCGTATCACACTAATCGATGAGCAAAAGTCCGACGCCACATCCTGGCTATAGCGTGAGTTTTCAATGGAACAATACAGTAAGGAAAACTGAGTTGTTTTTATTAAAAGTCAGTCTGGCGAAACTTTTATACCTAGCTCTACAGCACACGCAACGTTTCAAGTTTCCGTTATTTGTCACCGATAAGGCGAAAATCGTGCCCCAAAATTTTAAGCGTACAATGGCCGATGCATGATACTGTATCTACAGCCTTAATACCAGCATAAGGGTCCTCTATACCTGACGGTGCATTTTTTGCCGCCCACAAGATTAACATTGCGAGCGGCGATTCATTTTCAAGGTTTACCCTTGGTTGGAAAGACACAAAATTTTGCCTGTACCTAGCCCTAACAATGTTCTAGGGAGTGTTCGAAGCAGATTTCCCATTTTTTTTACTGGTTTTCGAGATGCAGCACTTTTCTTGAGGTATGCGATGCTAGCATTTGCAAAACAGTTGCAGTAAAAGAAACCAGTGAGAAATTGGGAAATCTGCTTCGAACACTCCCTAGAACATTGTTAGGGCTAGGTACAGGCAAAATTTTGTGTCTTTCCAACCAAGGGTAAACCTTGAAAATGAATCGCCGCTCGCAATGTTAATCTTATGGGCGGCAAAAAATGCACCGTGAGGTATAGCGTCCTCTTAACAGTACCTGTGAGTGGACATGGGGGGAAGAGTGACCCACGTGGCAGTGCGCACATCGAAGCACTCGAACGTGTTGAGGGTCTTAAGTCCGTCCCGACCACCCACCACGTACAGCCTGCCGTCAATGACAGCCACCCCGAACTGCAGCCTGCGCCCGCTCATGTTCGCCACATGAACCCATTTGTTGCACCTGCTGTCGTATTTCTCGATTCTAGAACATAAAACATTATGAAAGGTGCCTTTGAATAAACTCACGTAACCGTGGCCATTGTTACCACTTCACTGAGAGACATTCAAAGTAAAGTCGGTTGTTAAAGTAGGCATTTAAAAAAACCTGCATATTTTCAAAACGAGAAATTCTGATTTCCCAATCTCATGTTTAGTAAAAAGTCTCATCATCTGCTACAGGTCTGAGTTTTCACATTGTGCACTACTCGTTTATAGAAGAAGTTTACAGAAGACAATGAGTAGATTCCCATCCTCTTGTCACCTTATTATACACCAAAAAAGCACACTGAATCAGTAAAATACAGTCTTATTTTCCTCATCCCTTGGTGTTAATTTAGGTGCTCCGCGGATGTTAACAGACCCGCTGGATAGCGTATAGGTCACACCTGATCCCTAGGTAAGCCTAACTGACACCCACCCTTAAGTGTAACTCCAGGTTATAGGGAAAATAGTTACCCAACAGCACCCTTGTTGCCGTCCATACCCCCTACAGCATAAAGAGCTCCCACAGTGCTCTTGCGCGGGCAGGTACGCGCTGACTGTAAAGACGAACGTCGTTCGGGGAGTAAATGATACTTGAACGCCTCCATCATGAGCTTCCGGCATTCTGCGTTGTCACTGAATAGCGGGCGGGTCTCTATGTGGTCCACAATAAACTAGAATAAAAAAAGTACGCAAGAGAATGGGTTGGCACATTAATGCAGTTTGTTTATTTTCTTAAAATGACAAGACTGCCTCATGAGTCTCACAACAGTCAATAAAAAGAACCCTCTCAAAATATTCTAATAGAAAAAATAATTTCAAAACTCTGGTGGCTGGAGCCACTTGGGGTTTTTAGCAAATAAAACTTACTGAAGGGGAGAGCAGTGGGAGTTTGACCAGGCTTAGCAGTCTGCTGACGTCACCAGTCCTAGCTGGAAGATCATGTTCCACCCAAGCCAGTACAGCCTGAAATCACAGACGGAAGTAGAAAAATTAAAAAGGTGTAAAGCAACCAATCGCTAAGTATAAGAAACCTTTCTTTTTTACCATTCAGTTGAAAAAACAAACAATTCCAAATTCAAATGAGGTAACAACTTCTTGGAAGTTAGGTAACGTATGTAAAAACAATTTAACGATATTTGCTCTTAGCCAGGTGAGTATAGAACTCTGGATGAAGAAGAAACTGTAAGAGTAAGAGAGTGATGAAGCAGAAGTGGTGGGAATTCATAATTGTAAGGATGACGGTGGGTACTTACATGAAAAATAACCTCCTCAGAAGGGACATTGAGATCATCAGATGCGAGGAGTTTCGCCACCTCATCCACAGACAGCATTAGGAACTCTTGATTTTTTATGACCTCGAGGAAATGTTCCTAAACAAGAGATGTCAGAAACTTATTTCGGTCCAGCCAGGTTTAAATCCTGGCTTCTGAAAATTTTCCCCCTCACGCCTCTTAGTGTCCTAGCGGTCTAACAGGCCGACTCGTCTCCTGAGAGGTCTAGGTTCGAAGGAGGCTCACTCTAGTATGGTAATAAGCTTTACAAGTATTTATTTACTTAAGGATGTGCGTGTTACACCACAGTTGTACTTTGGCCAAGGCAGAAGAGGTGACTCCTCTGGTCAAAGTACAACTATGGTGTAACACTCACACCCGTAAGAAAATAATAAAAAAAAATCGTGATTACCGAAGTATAGTTGTGAGAAACGTTAAGCAGGTCAACACATCCCTGGGAGTCGGCAAACAAGCGGATTCCGATACAGTTAGATGGGTGGAGCTGCTTCTTGAGGAAGGCACAACAGGCGCTTACGACTTCCGTCAACTGCAACAGGCACGCCGTGCCTGGAACCAAAAGAACAGTTCATTTCCAACGTCAGTTGAGGACAATGGATTGTTCTTGACAGAGTGGAGGATGCTTCGGTTTTGAGTTTGGCTAGACAGAACTTATTGCGCTAGAACGGTTGCCTTTCCATTCTAATGATTCTATTATCCAAATTTCAAGTTATGAACGGAGTACTTACCCAGTAATGTTTCGACCGTATCTTCGAGCAGCTCAATCTTGCCGTTGTAGCAGTATAGAACGAGGGCCCACAGGGCGTCTCCGTCCACGTTCTGGAGCTCGATCTCTGTCTGGGTTGACTCCCGCAGATTCGTCGTGAACATGGCGGCAAAATATTCTGAGACGGCGCTGAGAACCAGTCGATGAGCCGGAATTCGCCGCCCTCCTACAAGGTAGATAAATGATAAATGGCTTCAAGAGACTGCTGGTATACGTCTTTTAATGACAACATACACCATTTTCCTTACGTCATTACGGAACTTATACAACCTTACAGCCCTCAACGCTATTTTAAACTTACCAGCGATGAGTACTACATCAGTAAGCTGTCCGTTCATAAAATATTGTTCAATTTTCTGAAAACTTCCTTCAGAATGTCGCAGAGACCGAAAGCACTCGTCATGCGATGCCAGGCTCGACAGGCTTAGTTCACTGAGGATGTCGCGACTACTCGAAACTCCTGCCTCTGATCTGCAAATTAAACCGAAAACAATAAATAAGGCCTGCCTGAGTTGTCAGGGGGTAGGCAAAAATGAAACTTCATGCCGGGTTCAAATTCACAAGAAACTCCAACCCAGTGTGATGGGGGACCAACCAAACTACCTGTTTCTTTTCATACAGGTTGTAACTTCCCTGCCTTCAACTTTCTAATAAGATAAGTGAATCCAGTATGTCGGCTGTGGACTAAGTAACTGCTATTTATCGCATCATTGGAAGTAGGTACCTGAAGATTTTCGTACCTATCTATAGAAATAGTTCTGGTCCATTTCCTACGAGCAGAGAGCAAAAAGCTACTTGGAAGAGTGCTCAAATTAGCTACTGACTACCGACTGGAACTAGCGATTACAATGGAAAACCATTCTCTTTGTCTCTGGAGATCAATGTCCGATAGATCTAGTTTATAAACCAATTATCTATTATTTGATTATTTCCAGAACACCTACCTCTCCAGCTCACTGTCGCTGACACTTCGCACCTCTGCCGAAGACCCCGCCATATTTTAGCACCAATTTTGTCCTTTCCTGCTGGAATGTTTTACGAATTTGACATTTTTATAAAAATAAAAGTCTAAAGTTTTTTGTGTTGTTTACATCAAAAGATTTTTTCTGCTGCCACGTTTAATAAAATAATTTATGTAAATTAAAAGTTCATATAAATATTAATTGATATATTAAATAAAGTAGAAAATATAAAATATATAAAGTTATTATCAGTTTGTGAAGTTTTAGCAAAGAATTTTGTTTTTCGGCCTGTGTACTCTTCTGCCACGTTCAATGTTGTTGACCATCCATCCAAAAATGAAAATTTATATTTTTTGTGGAGTTCGTTAATAATTATTGAAAATGGTTCGGCAAAATAATCAACTGCCATCTAATCTGCCCCAGCTTCAGAACCTTATAAAGAGAGATCCGCAGTCTTACAAAGAAGAGGTAATTAAAACTTTTTGGTTAGGTTTGCACATGGATTGGTCGGTACACACAAGGTATTTGGATTCTAGAGGTAGTTCTCTGGTGATTGATGCACATTAGCTCAGCGGCGGTATCGCTGGCCTGCTGAGGCAACGAACCTGCGTCATTCCCAAGTGAGCGAGCGTTCACTGAACCTTGGTGGGTAAAGTGTGCTGTCTGCCACGAATCGTTTATGAAGTTATGACAACAGTGCTAGACGTAAAGCTAATGTGCCTCATTGCTGTAATAATAAGTGTAAGTGCAGAAGTCGTGCCACAAGCGGCATAGCGTACCACTATGGGGTAGTTCGTCATATCAGCCGACGACAAACTAATAATTAACTACCTATGTTCTTTAGTTTCTGCAACAGTACACGTACTTCCTCTCCACACTAGAGGTGTTCAAGCTTCAGCCTGATGGCGTCAGCAAAGGTCTGGACTCGCTGGTCATGTTCATGGCATCCATATCTCATTGTTACCCTGAAGAGCTCGCCAACTTTCCTCAGGTTATTATGGACCTACTAAAAACCCATCACATGGTTTTGAATCCCGAGTTAAGATTGGTAAGTAAGGAGTAAGTAAGGACATGAACATTCTGAAATGTAATACATGCTGTGTTTTCAGGCATAGTTTTGAAACCCACATTGTTACTTTACAGGCTCTCTGCAAAGCTTTACTGCACATACGAAGCAAAAATCTGCTGGCTCCAATCGACTTGCTGCCGTTATTCTTCCTTCTTCTTCGGTGTCAAGACAGAAATCTTCGCAAGTTCTTGGAGACCAATATAATCACTGATATAAAGAATACAAACGCCAAGCATAAGAACGCAAAGTTGAATACGGTATGTTTAGCTATTTATTAGGGTCAACTCGGTGAAATTTTAGGGAGAACAGCTATCTGTAGAGCGACGTAACTAGTGACTAGTGGGCAGGAAGGATTTTTTCCTGTGCTTTCTCCTCTCAAGAAATTTTTGAGAAGAGTTAGACTGCAATAGCTGAACAAAAAGATATAGATATGTAACAATGCTTTCGGAAAGGTGTCTTTAAGAAAGTTGAACAAACTGCATTGAACTGTATATTTTAGCGCTCGTATTATGGTTCCAGTCTCTCCAGAACTTCATGTTTACAATGCTAAAGGACAACAACTCGAAAGCAGCGAAGATGTCCCTTGGAATTATGATTGAGCTGTACAAGAAGAACATCTGGAATGACGCTAAGACAGTTAACGTCATTTCTACTGCCTGCTTCTCCAAGATCAATAAGGTAGCTGACTTAGTAGCCGGCCCGAAGTTCTTCGGTGTTAGTTACTTTCCAATGCGAGAAAACACTGGACTCGCTCGACTGAGGTCCTGGGTTCGAATCCTGATACCAGCAATTTTCTTATCTTTTATTTTACCTATTTCATTACTTTGCCGTACCTTCACCGACTGACCGACTATGGGGACTGCATATGAGACTATTTGAACTGCCAAAATTTGAACCAACAAATTTTGTAGGTAATGACAGCAGCGTTAAAATTCTTTATGGGCACCGACGATGAAAAAGAGGAAAAGGAGGACAACAGTGATTCAGACAACGAGGTAGACCCGAAAGAGGTGATGATGGCCAATAAAGTAAACAAAAAGACGCGGAAACGAGAGAAGCAGCTTGAGAAGGTCAAAAAACTGGTCAAAAAGAAGAAGAAAGAGAAAGCCCCTGTCATCAGCTTCTCTGCTCTTCACCTGCTGCATGACCCTCAGGGATTCGCTGAGAGGTTATTCAAGGTGAGCTGAAATTTTATTTTTACATTCTCTTATACATCTAGGTCCTGCCGTTCTACTGCGTATGTATCTGTGTAGCCTTTAAAGCGAATACACTATCGTGAAACACGTGGCAGCAGAATAACTTTCTTCCCATTTTTTGAGGAAACTGTTGGATTACGACATGTAAAAAAATACTATATTTCAGAACGTCTAAACTTCCATCAGTTTCCTCAATAAGTAGTTGGACAAACAAACAAAAACAAACAGAATCGTGTGGAGACCCTTACAGAACCCTGGTAAGTTGAAAAGTTAACAATCAAGGGGCTCACAACATAACAGTGATAACTGCAAATTGAGAACCAACACCAGAACCAGAAAAGCTCCTCCATTGTGGTTTTACTTACCAGGATTTTTTTTAGAGTTGAAAGCGGAAAGTTTATCCTCAGTTTCAACTCAAGAAAAAACAAGATGGAATAACATGAACGTGAGGTTCGGTACATATTTTAATATATTGAATCAACAGTGGAGTCTGTATTTCTAATCCTCTTCGTTGATTGAGGAGTTGCTTTCATCATTTCCATGACGATGAGGGTCACCATGCTTTCCAGGACCGTGAGGGTCACCATGCTTGCCTTGACCATGAGGGTCACCATGTTTTCCTTGTTGTTGCTGTTGTTGACCGTGATGGCCGCCATGCTTTCCTTGTTGACCGGGATGGTCGCCATGCTTTCCATGACCGGGATGGTCGCCATGCTTTCCATGACCGGGATGGCCACCATGCTTTCCATGGCCATGGCCCTCTTCTGGTTGGGATGGTTCTTCTGTTGCAGTAGTAGTGGTTCCTTCATTATTTTTTGGTGCAGCTGGGGAAGGAGTGGTAGTACCTGGGGAAGAAGAGCTCGTAGAATCTCCAGATGTTGAAGTTGTAGTCACGGTATCTAAAGGAGAGTCCATAACTCCCGCTGGTGAAGGTGTCGTTCCTGTTTCTGGAAGAGATTCCGTAGTAACTCCAGCTGTTGAAGGTGTCGTTCCTGTTTCTGGAAGAGATTCCGTAGTAACTCCAGCTGGTGAAGATGTAGTTCCTGTCTCTGCAAGATCGTCATAACTTCCGTCCGTAATAACTTCATTTGGTGAAGAAGTAGTTGAAGTTATTGTTTCCTCTGTAGAAACTCCAGGTAAAGGAGAGCCCGTTCCTACTGTCTCTGTAGGAGAGTTCGGAGTAACTTCGGTTGGTGAATAAGTATCAGTATAGTCATCTGTGTCTATAGCAGAGGTACTCCTTCCACTGGTGACTTCCCCAAAGGCTTCGGTAGTAGCCTCCCTCGCAACACGATGGATGACATTCGCGTTTAGAATTGTTAAAAGCTGAAAAAACAGCACAGCTACCACGAGGAACTTCATGCCGCTCAACTAGACTCTAGTTCTGTGTTGATCTCATTTTATACCGTGTACTAATGTTTGTTTGACGTGTTCAAAACGATTAAATGTTTTCCAAAGCTTCATTAAGGATGTATCGTAGTAATTGCCTGTTGTGTCAGTGAATAGCGTCATTCACCTCTAAGTGACACTCGGATGGGCCCTACATACCATGAGTTTCAAACAAACTAGACCCAAAATTGGCAGCCATGCTAGCGTAGCGAGTTTGCTGTTGCCACTCTCACGACCAAACTCAAGCAACCATCGCTATGGTTACCTCTTAGGTGGGAGACCTCCGAAGTAAAACACTGCTGTCTGGTTTATACCACTATCTTCACTAACAATAAAAAAATAACCCTCGATTTCCATCCAAGGCGGATGGGGCCGCCTGCCAAATGTAGGTACCTACATAGGTACAGCTTTCTCTAAATTCACGGGTACGTAAAATGTTTTATTTTTGTTTTAGCGGCTGGAGACAGCAAATGAGAGGTTTGAGATCAAGATGATGATCCTCAGTGTTGTATCGAGACTTGTTGGACTCCATCAGTTGATCCTGTTCAACTTCTACCCCTACGTGCAGCGCTACCTGCAGCCCCATCAGAAAGGTCCCGTACCTATTTTTAGTTTTAAGCTACATAAAAGACTACATTATACTAATCAAGGTCGACTGTTGGAAATTGTAAATTAACCACGCGAACACGGTTTGAATGTATGGATGGTGATGTTCATGATGATCGTTATACATGTGAGGGCTCTCACATGAATGTAGCCCAGCTGTGGTCCGGTGTTCAAATCCCGTACCATCAATCTTTGGTAAGTTAATTAAACGTTTGGGCCTTCGGACTTATGGGGTGGGCTTTAAGACTGAATGCACATTGCTATTTGTGCAAGACTTGTAAATAGTAAATGTATATTCCATCTTAAATAATTATGATTTACATCCTAAAACATCAGCAGTCATAACAATGTGGTCTCCTTGTGATAATTGCAGAAGTGACGAAACTGCTGCTATACACAGCCCAAGCAGGGCATGAGTTGGTCCCTCCTGACGTCATCCAGCCCGTTCTTCGCACCATAGTCGATAACTTCGTCACGGAACGGAACTCAAGTGACGTCATGGCTGTTGGGCTGAACGCCGTGCGAGAGTTGTGCGCCCGAACGCCTCTCGCCATGGACGAAGACCTACTCCGAGACTTGGCCCAGTACAAGAGCTACCGCGATAGAAGCGTTATGATGGCCGCTCGAGCTCTTGTTCATCTTTACCGTAGCAGTTTCCCCAACATGCTGCACAAGAAAGACCGGGTAAGAGCGTTTTTACAACATTATAAAACTTTACCACAGCAACCCAACAGTAGTTAGATAGACGCCTCCTGTCTATCCCGACAAGCCCAGCAAACCACTTCCACTTGACATGCTGAACATACCAGCAGGTGTATTCCCTTTCTCGAACGCCAGCAAACCCACCCAACTAACACCTTCAAAATTTATTGTAAGAAGATAAGGCACGCCATGATGCAATATACGGAGAACAGTTCTTCTTACAACAAATTTTGAAGGTGTTAGTTGGGTGGGTTTGCTGGCGTTCGAGAAAGGGAATACACCTCCAGAGGTGTACAGAAAAACTTGGATAGGATCGTGATCGAACCGGTGTGACCCGGCTCTCACTGTTCTTCTACTGACAACCGTTTGGACCTGTACGGAATGAAACCTATAACCTTAATTTTTATAATATAGGGCCGTCCCACAGAAGCCACTGTAGTGCTGAAGGGCAAGCAGTTTGGTGAGTTGAACGTGGCCGACCACGTGCCAGGGGCCGAAGTGTTGGCCGAAGCCGAAGCTGAAGAAGGCTCAGATGCTGAACTTCACATCTCCACTGACGATGATGAAGACGAAGAAGATTCCGACTCGGAGGGTTGGGTAGACGTTGATCAGTCCGATAACCAACCAGGTACTTAAAATTTCTGTTGTAAACAAAATACCTAGGTGCATTTAGTTACTTTGTTTTATTGAAATTCATTCATTTTGAGGTTAACTCAGCCATAGAGAGATGTGGTCTACTGGCGCTGGCTTGGCTCTACTGCAAAGTCCAGGCCTACTACAGTTGAAAGACATTTTTTAATTTTTCTTCTACTGACACACCAGGAAAGGGAACTAGTTTTGCCCTTCAGTCCTTCTTGATTCTCGAATTTTAATTTTCAACATTTCAGATACAAGTAATGTGACTGAGGAAAAAGAAACAACCGAAGAAGTGCTCCAGAAAAAGAAAGAACTCGCAGCTGAAGCTAGCGTCACCCGAATGCTGACAGATGAAGACTTCAAGAAAATCGACACGGCGCAGCTGCAGAAGCAGGTGTCGGGTGTGCGCAGGGGGAAGAAGCGACCTTACGAAGAACCGGCTGTGTAAGTTCTGACTCAAGCTACCTGTATTCAGGTACTGTAAGGTGCAATAAAAACACTGGTTGCCAAGCAGTTTTTTTTTCTTTTTAAGAAAAAACACCTTGCACTTAGACGTATGTCATTTAGAAGCCTAAGCAAACAGCACTTTAGGAACAGCCATATAAGGAAACCTAACAAACCTCATACATTAAATTTTGTTTACAGAAAAGACAAGCTGACGCTGAAAGATATAGAAAACATCCATAAGAAGAGGAAGCAAAGCAAGGCAGAGCGCGTGGAGGGTGTGCGGGCCGGTCAGGAAGGCCGCGAGAAGTTTGGGTACAAGGACCGACGTCAGAACCCTCTCTGCAGCACCACCAACCGCGAGAAGGGGAAGAAGAAGGCTTACAGCATGATCAGGCACAAGGTTCGGGGGAAGGTGAAGCGTTCATTCAAAGACAAACAGATTGCGCTTAGGAATCATCTCATTAAGCAGAAAAGAATGAAATAAACGTTCTGTTTTAATGGTTTTTGTGTCTCGGTCACAGAAAAATTTCCCGATGTCGTCGAGTGTTCTTTACAGGAACACTGAAAGTTCGATCCCGATCTTGTCAAAAAATTTCTGATCACCATTCACCTCTGATATGTTCTGCTTATCAAGGCTGTGGTGATCTGGGACCCACCTAAAACTGTAGGTACCCATCGTACACTGGCCGGGGAGCTAGTACTTGGTAGTGTGTCAGCTGAGTACGGTAGGTAGGACAGGTAGTAAAACAAGAAAAATGAACCAGATATTTCTTTTTATATACAAGAAAAAATGACGTTTCCTCAGCAACTAAATGCGTTATAGAACCTTCTATAATTTCTGATCACTCTCGCTGCACAATAATTCTTACTCTGAACTCAGCTCCCTTCCTCAAGACCTCTGTAGGGAGGACGTAAATATTTCCTTCCGTTTCTTCGACTCTGTTACTGCTTTCTTTACAAAAGAAATCTTATATGATTAAAGGGCGACCACTTAATCGTGTCTGTTTTTTTTATATTTTCAAACAGCTGTTTGAGGACACTGTTGGATGTTCTCTAAAACATGTCTTTTCAACGTCCGAAATTAAGGGCCACCATACATTCGCTATTTTTTACGTTTGGACTTCAAACTTAGTGAGAAAACTATTAGATATTTAAATACTCTGAAATATAATATGTCTTTTTAACGTAATTACTCATGAAGCTATGTTGTGATTTTACGATTGAGTGATTTTTGTTACCAAAAAAATTGTTCAAAATTAACCAATCGTGAAATCACAACATAGCCTCATGAGTAATAACGTTAAAAAGACAAATATTTAAATATCCAACAGTATCCTTAAAAATATTGGTCTGAAAAAACGGAAACAAACAGAAAATGTATATCACGGTCTCAACCTTAAAAGTTTCTAGTAATAGGTGTCTCGGTAAAGGAGCCTTTGTTCGCGAGTGCACGGTCTGAGATGACGGTGTAGTTGTTAATGTTAGAAAGGATAGGTCCTTCTTGTAACTGGTCCAAGAGCTGCGTTACTTCTCGTCGAGTGGTGTTGGCTACAGCGACCGCCATGTCTAATTCAGTCTGTGCCTCGGATAGTCCAATGCAATAGGATCGAGAAGCCCTGAAACCGATTTAAACATGCACTCTACAGTAATGTGTCAAATCTAAAACCTCTATAATTAGTACCTCTCTCTTAAGAGAGACCACACAATCGTCTTTGTTTACGATTTTGATGCACACTTTATAAGGCAACTATTGGATATTTAAATTTACTGAAATATAATGTCTTTTTAACGTCATATATTATGAGGCTATGTTAGTATGTTATGATTTCACAATCGGTTAATTTTGGACAATTTTTTTGTTGACAAAAATCACTCGATCGTAAAATCACAACATAGCCCCATATTTTATGACATATTTCAGAAAATTTAAATATCCACTAGTTTCCTCATAAAGTGTGCATAAAAAACGTAAACAAACATGATTGTGTGGCCGCTCTTAACGTCTAAGAAGACAGCCACTTTGTTTGAGAAAGAAACTATCCGACCAAAAACACTCCGTGTAAAAAACGCAGCCAAGTTTATAACCCTCCAAAAATTAGCCTAACTCAACAGCCCTTAAAAGGGTTTGATATCAAAAATGTTGGCCAAGTTCTCCACATTCCCGCTATCACTCAGCCCCCAAAATTAGTGATATCACTTATTACAGGGCCAAGTCCTTGGCGCAAATCACGTAAGCGTCACAGCCGGTCATAGACACAGACTAAGGTTGGATGGGGGCTGCGGTCCGGGGGTATTGGAAAGCAGGTATATGACAAACTATGTCGCCAACATCCTTGTGATTCGCGCCAAAGACTTGGCCCTGTAATAAGTGATATCACTAATTTTGGGGGCTGAGTGATAGCGGGAATGTGGAGAACTTGGCCAACATTTTTGATATCAAACCCTTTTAAGGGCTGTTGAGTTAGGCTAATTTTTGGAGGGTTATAAACTTGGCTGCGTTTTTTACACGGAGTGTTTTTGGTCGGATATCATATAATTTTTGTGAGGTGGTTCAATAGTTTCTACCAGTAGGTAAAACATCAATTGGCTGTCGAATGGACTCAAGTTTTCTTGCCATACCTGGAAAGTACCTACCAGTACCTGAAAACCAGTTCCCTGTCAACCATACACAAATTACCAATCTCATACCTGAAATACCTGAAAAGTACCTACTCGTACCTGAAAATGAGTTCCCTGTCGAATCTCCACAAATTACCTTCCCATACCTGAAATGTACCTAATCGTACCTGAAAACAAGTTGACTGTCGAATGGAGTCAAAATACCTTGCCATACCTGGAAAGTACCTCCCAGTACCTGAAAACCAGTTCCCTGTCAAATCTACACAAATTATTATCCCGTACCTGAAATGTACCTACTCGTACCTGAAAGTAAGTTGCCTGGCGAATCTACACAAATTACCTGGAAGGACAAGAAGCAGGAGGCAGTATTTGTTTTGTAAATATCTGCCATAAGTTAGTATGGGAACTTTGAATCGAACCTGAACCTATAATACTGTAGGTACTTCGGGTTTGCGATTTTTCTGGGTGTTTTGGGGATGGTACCTACAAGTGTGCCGAGTTTCAGCTCTATCGTACCGCTGGAACATGCTTATAATTTGTATAGGTGAGTGAGTCAGTCAGTCAGTCAGTCAGTGAGTGACCCTCAAAAACAGCTAAGTTTGGGATGTCACTGCTCAGGTACGGTTGGACGTAGAAATTTGAAATTTAATTTTGGAGGTCCCGTGGAACCCTACTACAGGAGAAGGGTACCCACTATTCGAGCCACGCCCCCTTGCCTCCTGTAGAGAGGCACGAAAAGTGCACAACTCTGGTTCCTGTATAACATGCTGGCAGTGCTCGAGGCTTTTTCGCGCATTCTTTTTCTTTAAAACTTGGCTGCATGCACTGCCGTGCATGTTGATTTTCGGGTCTTCGAAAAACTCTAAAAGAAACAGGCTAGGAAGATCTTCTTGAGTGTACAGTAGATGGTTCTTATAAGGTCAACTTACAAAATTCAACTGCAAGGTGGCCCTATGAGAACAATCTCCTGTACACTCTGCCTTCTCAGGCTGGATTTCACGATAACGATAGAATTTATGTTACCGTATGTTTAGCTTATGACAAGTGCCTTGCGATTGTACTTTTTTTCCTTCCAATATCACTTGTCATTAGCTAAACATATGATGACATAAATCTGATGACACTATAGTGTACAGTGTACACTATAAAGGGTGAAATCGAGCCGAGGACATTAGGAGATAGGTCTCACTAAGTACGAAGCTAACGTGGTGGAAGAGAGGAATCGGCCGGAAACATTACCGCTAAAAAGGGCCTTGACGTGTACGTTTCATCTGTTCTAGCCGGAAACTGCGTTAAGAGCAACCAGCGCGGTAGGTAGTGAGGTCGCAGTTTCCGCCCCTGATAGAAAATAATATAAATGAATGACGCCAGACGCCACAAGTTATTATTACCTTCCAAGCGTGGCGGTGAGGGCGTACGTAGCGATAGCCATGTTTGCCAAGGAACACAGCTCCATGTTCCTATCAACGATCTCCTTCCCATAGTTAGACAGCAGCATCTCCGTGGTCATCATAATGCGTGACACACAGTATTCAAGGATAGCCGCCTGGTTTTGTAATGAAGGGTGCAGGTACCTGCCAAGAAAAAGATAGGTACTATTTCGTCGAAATCTACCTACAATGTCTAAAAAAGCTACACAGAAAACTAAGAATCCTGTTTTTTAATTTTTTTTCGACCATTGATTTGAGGAAACTGTCGGAGATTTATATATTCTGAAATATAATATGTCTTTTTAATGTCCAAAATCAACTGGCAATGTTGTGATTCAATAATCGAGTGATTTCTGTCGAAAATAAACTGCTCAAAACTACTCGATTGTATAATCACCAAGCCAGTTTATTTCTGCCGCTAAAAAGAGATATTATATTTCAGAACAGTTAAATAAGCAACCGTTTTCACAAAAAAAATGGGAAGAAAAATTATTCTGCTACCACGTGCTTCACAGGTGGAGCACCTTAGATTAATTTTGACAGGAAGCTCTTACTCACCCAGCGAAGCCTAGGTCGTTGCCACTTGAGCCACCATAGCGCTTTTCCCCTTCGAAATATTTTCGCAAGATAAACGCAGGGTACATGAAGGGATTCCGCAGTTTGCGCACTTCATCGTGCACTGTCATTCCTGAATGCTGCAGGCCATTCAAAGCCAATGCCACCTGAATAACAATGATAAATTACGTTAGTGGCGACGCGAGAACTTCGTGACAATGCGGCGGAATGTAGCATTTGAAGAGCCGAGTTTTTTCGAACAGGGTCCACTTTTAATAAAAGTAAGCACTCTGGTGGTTTCGAACTCACTATAGTTCACCTCACTCTTGGACGAGGGTAACGACGCCCATTGTTGTCAAAAAAACACAGGGTTGCCAAAACTATTTTTTGACCAGATCAGGAAGTAGGTAGGTAGACTTAAGGCTGAATATACATTCGCTATTTTTACCACCCCTGGATATGACTGACTTTAGATGTGCGGACGTGCCTATAACACCGAAAGGAGAAATTACATTTCCAAAGTTCTCTTTAGCACCGCACCGAGTTGGGGTTTTAATATTTCGACTGCTCATCTCTGCTCACTCACCTTGAGATTGATATTGGTCTCATCACAAATAGCATGGAAAACGGAGTCTCTGACGATGCGATTCAGGTACTGTAACTCCTCCTTCGCCAGGATGTCAGGTCCGAGAAGTTGCATGGCCTCCCTCAGCACGAAATCAAGTGTTGATGACGCCAATACCTAATAATAACATGATTTAAGAGGGAACTCGTAACTTTGTGGTATTTTCTGCAATCCATGTTTAGTTAAACGTTAGTGGACCCAGCACCGCCTCAACCAGAGTTAGTATTAGGAACCACCACCGAGAAACTGTCAAAAATAACTCTGATGATGACCGTGTAGGTCGAAAGCGCTTAGGATTTATTATTACTTTTTCGTGGATTTTGACTAAGTTATTTTTGACAGTTTCTCGGTGGTGGTTCCTAATACTAACTCTGGTTGAGGCGGTGCTGGGTCCACTAACGTTTAACTAAACATGGACCTAATAATAAGATAAATAAATAGGAATAATCTATCAGACGCTGGAAAGAAGTAACAAGAGAACTTTGTACATTATTACGGTAAATCCACAATCAGCAGAATGTTTCTTAACGTCAATTTTCAAAGGAGCTGAAATATGACATGCCCTTTTTATAAAGAAATAAAATTGACCCTAAAAAACCTCAACTAACAGTATCGTGTCGACAGTGTTATGGCTTTAGATAAAGTGATGGTTTTTAGACGTTTCGGCACGACTCAGAGGAAACCATTTGAGATTTATTGGTTCTGAAAGTGATCAAGTGATTTATGTTAATAAATTATTATTAATCCAGCAGTTTTCTCATGAAAGGTGTCACGAAAAAGCATCACATCGACCACTGTACCAACAGTCTAAAACAGCAAACCTTGTTGATGCTTAGCTCCAGGAACGTGTCCGCGTTCTCGTACAAGTCGGCATGGCCTTTCTGTAAAAACACCGCGCTCTCTAAAGTGTAGATGACGGTGGCGAGTCGACCGAGACGGGATTTCACCCCCTCCGAGTCAGAGAGGGGGGAGCCCATGAAGATTGTGTTGATGACGTGACGCGTGACGTCATCGAGCACGCGCTTGGTGATGCCCACCACCAGCGGTCCAATGTCCATCTTACTGCTCATTGCGGTCGTCATCATCAGCTGCCCGCGGTGCAGCTCCCCCAACACCGCATTTGAGCTCACACGCACTTCTGAAAAGTTCACCTGCAAAATATTCAACGTTCAGGCTAACTGCACAGTAGCAAGATGGTTTTTCCATATGGGTACGGGTGAAAAAGAATTCTTGCTGGTAACGACGAGCTAGAAGCTACATATATTCGGTTATACTAGGTCAATAATTTTTCGAAACTATGTAGATGTCACTGGCTTAGAAAGTCAAGCGCGACGATGGTCTATGGACCTACACTGCGCACACTGCACACTTACCGAGTAATTTACACCAAAATATGATCGTATAATTACAGCCCTCACCGTGGAAATGGGGACTCCTCGAAGGGCAAAGGAAGAGATCGGGCGCTCTACGGTAATTCCAGGTATGTCAGCATTTACAAGGAAAGCAGACATCGCTTGAACGCGCTGTCCCGTATCTTCCTTCTTTGTAGTAGTGGCAAACACAATGAATGTATCAGCAACCGCTGCGTTGTAGACCCACAACTTGGTGCCACTGATCTCGAAACCCCCCTCGCCGTCTGGAAGCGCCACAGTCCCGATGGGAGTTTCTGTATCAGCTAGCGAATTCTGCTCTTGATAGGCACAGGTCATTATATTTTCACCACGAATAAGCGACCTGAGATACCTGGAAAAGAGTAATAGGTAGTAAGATAAAATACTTTCATGGCTAAGAATGTTATTTAACTGTACAAGGGTAGGTACAAAATGGAGTCCCGGCTTGAATGCTGTTGTCATGAAATCTTCCACTACCTACCTCCACATGTCCCTCTATCTTCTTACAATTGTAAGACTTGACAAACAATTACCTTTCTTTTTGGTCTTCAGTTCCATACTGCTTCAGAAAAGCACCACAGAGGTTTTGTTGCTCAGTAATAAATTTTGAAACGGATCCATCTAGTGCTGTGGCTTCACTGATCACAGCAGCCTCTGTCTCTGTGTATCCTAGCCCATCGTAATGTATGGGCAGTTTAGAGCCAAGTACTCCCAGACCAACTAGCTTCTCAATAGCACTCTTCGGTAGCGTTGATGTTGCATCAATCGTTTTCGAATCAATTTCATTCTCAAAAACATTCTTTACTTTGCCGGCAAGCGCTTTGATGTTGTCTATTTCTTCAAGATCTAGGACTTCGGGGTACTCGAGCACTTCTGGATCACATTTACCGACAAAAAAGCATTTGGGAAAAGGTTCTCTGAACTTTTTTAGAGGCCGCTGCTTCGGCGGCTTTGGAGTCTCTGTGTACTCTTTGACTGGTCTTTCTGGTCTTTCAGCTTCTTGCACTTGGCTACTAAATAGTCTGGATGGTAAAACACATGTTCCACAATGAATTTTTAAGAAAGGATTTCTAGATGCAACGTAAATTAAATTTTTAGACCACATCGTAAAACATAGGTATACCACTAAAAATTATTTTGTTACCCACATTACCGTAGCAGACGATGACAAAAATATTGCATGGGTATTCTAATGCCACGCTTGTGACTTTTAGCGCGCATTTTCGAATTATTAGCTTCTTTAAAAATATCGTTGATCGCCCCTATTTTCTCACCTATTGTTGTCATTTTCCCCACAATAATCACTTTTCTGTGGTTCTAATTCAACAATATATCCTAAAAACCACAAGGTGGGCTCGTGATGCGATTATAACAGAGATACCTAGGTACTTACTGAAGTTAGGAACTGCTAAAAAAAACCAAAATTTTCCAAAAACGGTGCATGTTTTCACAAGACCCACAAACACGTGCATAAAACGGGAGATGCAATATGAATAAATAACAGTAGTTTCACTAGCTACGACCAACCCGTCTACGTTTGAATGTATAATATTGAGGAATGAATAAAGCTAAGTCAGGTTATAGTCAGGAAAAGGAAATCAGGATATAGGTATCGTTATCAAATCTATAACAACGTACAAAGTGATCATAAAACTAAGAAGTTACTGTGATGTTGTGTCATTAGTCGCATTATTAACATATTGCCATATTGCCCAGTTCTGTCGTTCCTGAATTAAAATCCATACGTGACGACTACCATTTCGAAGTCTACTAATTAAGGGTCACCACACAATCCAGGTTTTTTTCCAGTCATTTCCTACCTAGAGGAAACTATTGGAGAAAAGTAAGTACATGTCCTGAAACATAGTAACGTCAGAAATTAACTGGCTATGTCTTCATGTTACGTTTGAGTTGTTATTGTCAATGAAAAATCTATTCAAAATTACTCGATCGTAAAATAGAGATTATAAAAAGGGAAGAGGAATCATTCTGCTGCCACGCGTCTCACTATTGTGTTCTAACTCTTTCTTAGTGACCCATAGGGCGGAAAGCCGGATGACTAGTTCGCCATTCGTCAGCAGAGTGGCCATCACTAGCATTCTGCCTCAACAAGAACACGGGCGTTTTTGATGGAAACAACTCATTGAGCCTAGAAGTAAAATCTTTTGGTTTCTGCAGGATCGCTCCTGTTTGAGACAACAAATGACTGTCTTGGTGTGATGTGATACTATCAGTAGCATTTGAGACGACGTCCCTCTCTTTTGATTCTGAGTTCTGGGAGTTGTTATGTTCTGAATGAGGCCCAATAAAGGCCGGCATTTGCACTGCGGTGTTACCACTCTGACGCTTTCTACTGAGATTCATAACGAAGTTTGAAGGGTCTTCGGCCAGCGAATATGTAGGAATTCCTTTCGGATCTGTAAAACGAAAGTAGTTTGTCTGTGAACAAAAGAAGTCGGCAGACTAAAATTTTCATAGGCGAGTGTATATTGGGGCCTTAGTAAAAATGTAACAGCAAACATACCAACTGTTTTGACCGTGTCATTAGCAGGATGGGGGGCGTGCCGCAGATGGGACGGGATATCGTCATCCCTCACCCTCAGCAGCTGCGTGTTGGTCACCTCGCAATCAATCTGCATCATCTCCACCTGACCCCCACCAGCGGCACTAGCTACAACCATAACAAACAAAGTCTAGATTAGATGGCCGACTTTACAGCAACCATAGAAAACAAAGTAAAAGTAATGGTAAGCAGCCTCGACAACCGAGTGGTCTAGATTTACATGGCCGACTTTATAGGAACACATCGCGTACTAATACGATGGCTGAGGAGCTGGTATTTCGTAGTGCTGCCAGCTGAGCAGGATGGATAATTCCTGAAATGTCCTAGTTGCTGGGTTGTTGTGATATTACGATCCACAAGTGGAGATGAAGGGGAAAGCGGTGGTTACCGTTAGCTAGGAACGCAGGGAGCATGACAGACATCTTGGGACGGGACGTCTCATTGCGCGCCATGGCGGGGAGCAGCAGGTGATCGGCGGAGAAGGAGACGAGGTAGAAGGTGTCGGGGCGACGGTGAATGGCTTCGTACAGGCCCTCCAGCCCCAGCAGCGACGGCTTCAACCCCCACACGTCCAGCGGAAAGGCTCGGGGCCGTCGCGCCCTGCAAGACAAGTATATTATTATAGTGATATTTCTGCTAAGTCGCCACACACGTGCCTCCACCATCAGAAGTTATAATCACCAAGAAAGTAAATGCAGTCCAACTGCTATGAAACTACAATAACCAATAAAGAATTAGAGCCGCCTAGCTGCATCGGAGATTTAACTTCAAGGTGCCCATAAATAAGGCCACGTGATCCAGGACCCTTAGTATTTACCGAGGAATTCTTTTCTTTCTCCCACTAGAATTTCTTTGGGGACCCAAAGTGAAGAGCCGTGGGGGTGCAGAGGTAGCAGCCCCTTTTTCCCCGCCAACGATCCACTGCCGAAGCTCCTTCTCTAACCTACAATAATTAATATAATTTTTAAAAATATAGCTCAAACAACAAACAACAATAGTTGGTAAATGGCCACAGCAGTCGAAGCTTCAGTACACAAAAAATTTATGTCACCACACATTTCTGTTTGTTGATGTTTTTTTTTCAACCATATTTTGTGGACACTGTTGTAATATGTTCTGAAACATAATATGTGTGTATTACGTTAGAAATTAACTGACACACTATCTTTCAGAACAATTAAAAAAAAAAAAAAAAAAAAAAAAAAAAAAAAAATCATTCTGCTACTACTTGTTTCACTTCACGACTGCGTATTCCGTCTGAACACAGATCTAGAGTTTCACAGAAGACATCACCAGAGCGCAAAACAAAAACGGTTCCCTAAATTCAGCGGCACCAATGTCTGTATTGTACCTCATGGACTCGGACTGGTTGATGGCTACAGGGCAGCTCGTACTCAGATTTGTGTAAGCAGTGTCATCCAACGGACCCACCCACAGCAGAGATCTTGTGTGATGATTGGTAGGCGCAGGCGCCAAGTTTATATCATTTGATCCAGTCACTCCGTCTTCAAATAACCTAAAATCACAAAAAGGTGAAATTAACTTGCACTTGTTATCACCCGAAAGAAGAGCATAGGGCCAGACCGAAGGATGCATCTCTTGTCTAACCAGGCACATTTCTGAGGAAACTGTTGGATATTTCTTTGTTACCAGATATAACATGTCTTTTAAGCGTCAGAATTATATTTTAGAACAATAAAATATCCAGCGGTTATCCTCAGGATGGCTTTCATCGTTCCTTATCGTGCAGATAAAGTTAGTAAACTGATCTTTTCGAAAAAGTAGACGAAAACTTCACCTTGCAGCTAAAAGTCCACTAGCTAACGTTAAGGGCGCTATCGGCAGGACGGTAAGAGCCACCAACTTGTCTTTTTGATAGAACAATACTATAGTAATCGTTTCAGGGACCACTTTAGTAGATTTTACAACATACATATAAATGGTACTGTGCATACAGTTTCAACTGCACTTAGTTCGATCTTAATCTGGCCACATGAAATGAAGACGTACGTAAACGGGTGCAGGTTGATGCAGACAGTAACGGCGATAGCAAGAAGGGCGGTGGTTTTCTTGGGCAGTTCAGGAATGCGCCGCCATGGTTGCTTACGTGGCACCGGCTCATGTTTGCTCAGCCGCTCTCGTAACTCTGCGTTCTCCTGAAAAATGTACATACTCATTTTAGTTTAAGGGTCTCCACACAGTGTAATCTGTTTATGTTTCTTAATAACATCTTTCTAAGTAAGTGGTTGTATTTTTGTTTTGATACCTTTTTAACACCAGAAACAATTTTTAACAATTTATTTTAACCTGTTTGACGATTCAGAAAAAAAATCTACGAGTTTCCCCCATTACAACTCATTCTGAAGCGGGCCAAAACCATTCTGTCTGGCGCCACTTTTATCGAACCAAAGCCAGGAGTAAGAGGCCATACCTCTTTGAGTTTGCTGTTCTCCTCAGCTAGGGTCTGGACTTGCCGTTCCAGCAGGCCGACATGCTCTTTGGCTCGTTTTCGGGACAGGTACGCTGATTCCCGGTTGCGAATCATCCGTTCTTGTCTGCGCCGCGCCTGCTGCTTCTGTTATACAAGACAAAAAAAATATGACATTAGGTAAGGTCCACTGAAGCCACAAGTCAGAAAAAAGGCGAGGACATAGATAAAGGAAATTGCCAGAAGGAGTCTATTCAGATAGGCGTCACAGCAGACTTCTTAGCATGGGAGAAAAAAGAATCAGCACAGGCTTCGAACCTACGGCTTCTTATAGCATCCTTTCCTCCGCGATTTTGCGTATCTACTACACCAACAAGATACTTCAACACAAATAAATGAAACTCACATGGATGTCTTCCTTTGACATCTGCGAGCGAGCAAGAGAGGCAGGACCCACGTCTTCATATTGCATATCACCTGGAACAATGTATCACAGTGAGCCATAACAATGGCTACGAAGCAAGATGACCCACGATCTAGTCTCAATTGGTCGAGATTTTTCCTAGCAGGGAAAACTGGAAAAACCTCCTGGGGCTGTAGCGAGACGTTTTTTATTTTATTTTTCAACAACGAAGAGGGGGAATTAGAAACAAGAATTTTTACGCCATTTCTACTGAATATGTAACCAATTTCACTGTATTACCATGTTTAGTCAGTTCCGAAGCTTTAGCTGCGATGGTTTTCACTTTGGCTTTAGGGCGGCCCCCACCAACTTTTGCAGCGCTCAGTCCTAGAACAGAAGGTTACAAACGATAAGCCCCCCCACTCAACAAGGAGAGATGAATGAGGAATGACCGTAAACAATCATAATACTGGAAAATCTGCACCATTGTAGAATAGCTCAGTCGATTCTTACCATTAACTGGTATCGGTAGGAATGTGACGTCATTTCCGGAGATAACGCATATCCTTTCCGGTGGAAGGCCCAAGTTTGGAGGTGTGGTGGGAGGTGTGTCCAATTCCCCCTGTAGCAGAATATTTAATAGGTTATATTATACTAGGACGATAAGTTATATAAGATATTAAGCTTATATTATAAGCTAGAGAGAGTCACCACACAGTCGTGTTTGTTTATATTTTTTTACGAAATTTTTTTGAAGGCACGGTTGGATATATTTGGAACTATAACATTCCTTCTTTACAACAGAAATGAACTGGCTTCGTTGTGATCGAGTGATATTTATCAATAAAAAATTGGTCTAGGTACCTCTATCTATCGAAACTCCATACACAACAGCCATACCTGAGCGGTCCAACACTGTTCCAGGGACGAAGCCTCGCTACCACTGCTGGAAGACTGCTCTCGCTTTACAGCCTCGTCGTAGATTTCAATTTCATCACTAATTTCTCTATTGATACATTCTGAAAGAAGAAAGATAATCAATCACCGGAGAATAAGTGAAAGAACTAGAACCAAATATTTTGTTTTAAATTCGTTAGGACTGAAGTACGACAAGCCTGGCTCCCAGTAAAATCACGTACTGATGAATTCATCTGAACTATAGGTAACACACAGTTTTCAAATAAAAAGGGTTCCCTTTTAGTATAATTTTTTAAGCATTGCAAGAGCATTGCTCAGAGTGAATTTTACAGCGTTTTCCTGTTTAGATACTATTTTGTTTGGTAAACAAAATGAGTGCTGTTGGGAGAGCTGACAATTTATCAAAAAATTTACTTCAACATGTTACAACTAAATACAGTCCATTAGACAGGTAATAGCAAATAGGTTTTACCATTTATGAAATTGCAGGAGTAGGAACTCTCGTAGTCGCCGTTGAGACGCTCCTGTTTGACACCATCACAGTCAAATATAGAATCAGTTAAAAGAGTTGAATCCTGAAAAAACAATGCACTGTATGAACAGTCTTAACTAGGTACCTACCTAGTTAAGGAATCTACGAGTAGAAATCAAGAAATAGGAATTCGCGTGATCCCCCGTATAATTACCTCGAGTCCGGCGGATAACTCCTGGGTTAGGTTCGTCACTAACCATTCATTACCTGAAAGTTGAATACACAGTAGGTAATGATACCCTTCAGGTCCTCAGGTAGGAATTTGAAAGTAGACGATTTATCTTTCGGAATCCTCATTGTAGGAATGTACTTAGGTAGGTACATGAAAAACTGAACTGTCAGAGTCTAAGTTCTTATATTGTAGTTAGGGAGAGATAACTGACTATAAGCAACGACACAATCATCCCTGAAAACAGGTCTCTACTGCGTAATAGGCAAAGGAAATCTGTCTGTGATTGGGGAAAGGTGGAAAAGGTATAAGTACAACAAAACATCACCATGGTGAAGCAAAGAAACAATAATTACAGTGAAAGATAACCAAAAAGGCTGCAAACCTGAATCGAAATGGTAATCATTATCTGATGTACTCCACATTTCTACAGAGATCTATCCTAATCGTTGCAAAAATCCATTTTTTAATCGGTTTCGAAGACAATAATAATCGCCCGACCTGAAAATCAAAACAGGCAAAATGGCGCTGCGGCTAAACACCACAGATATAATAAAACCAGAATAAAACTGAAATTTATTTATTAGTTAAAACGTTATATTTAACTTATATAAAGGATTTTATTTATTACTATTAATACTTTTAAACAGTGTTCGTAGTTTATCTCTGGTTCGTAGAAAATTTATATAATAATTTTCAAAATATTTTCGCGCCTTTTTTGTTGCGAAATTTTTTTATTTGAAATGGTGGCAGACCTGTATATTGTTTTGAAATATGGCTGCCCCTATAAATAAAATGGCGAGGTTATCCGTCCGGCGAATTTGCCCAATTTTGACCGTTCAGGTGAGATATTTTTCAGTATTCCAATAGACAAAATGTTTTTTATACACGCCGGATTCAAAATTATTAATAGATACTAAATTTATTGTAGTGCCCTTCGATTTCAACGCCTCGATGTTTGGACCACCGACAGTTTTCAAATAGTGCAGATACTTCTCAGGCTACTACCAAAGAGAAGATAAGCAGGGCAATGAGGGCGTACCTAGCTCGTTCAAAAGCTCATGGTAAGGAACTGTAAATTACAGACTCTTAGCTCTGGTGTGTAGTTTTCTGCGCAGTTCGGAAAGCCTGAATATTCATGTTTAGACAGTCTCCTAGCACTAGCGCACTTTTTGCATAACCGTTTTTTATACTCCCATGTTAGTGCAACAAAGGCCCACTTGCTAGTAATCCTTTGCTATTCCTTACATATTGTTTCTGTATAGACATTATAATTGTAGCTATCAACCAAGCGATCAGTTTTTTGTTGGTTGGTGAAAGGAACTATAATGTGGATTTGTTTCCAGATGAATTTATGAAGCAAGAAACACACGAGTTTAACGTCGGAAAGCGACACTTGGCCAATATGATGGGCGCGGATCCTGAAACCTTTAGTCAAGAAGATATTGACGTAAGTAAGAAGAGGGTATAGGTACTTGAGTACTAGACCATTCCAATCGCTTCTGCAGCAGCACTAGGTACCACCCATCGTGTCATGTGGGTTCCGAACCACCACAGCCTCGATATACATGATGTTGAATGCCGCTCAGAAAGACTTCGATCGGATCAGGATCGATCCGGTGTGACCCAGCTCTCACTCTTCCTCGAAAGACCTCTAAAGACGCTTGGCTATCGAAGTTTGAGGCCACGATTCCCTTAACGTCGAAACCTGCTTCAGAAGTCTTGCGCTCCTTTAGAACCTTAAGTCCCCTCTTCTCCAAAACTACAGGTTAGAGTTTACCTTGTCTGAATATTCGTAAATAACCTTTTGTTAATTTTCAGGAATCCATAAGATATTTGCTGCCTTCAGGCCTGTTTGAGAAGAAAGCTCGCCCCATCATGAGACCGCCAGAGGAAGTTTTTCCAAAAACAAAGGCAGCAGAATTCGACGAAAGCGGCCGTCCCTTCCATCATTTGTTCTATACTAGCCGGCCCAACTTTTCTACTCTCCTTCATGTAAGTATCATGCCGTTTAAAATTTGTTCACCCTTCACCCAACCTCCTTAAGAAAAAGATCCCTACTATCTTTACCAAGCTTCATGGGAAATCGCCTAGTTTGTAACAGCAATTTCAATTTGGTTAAAAAATGATGAAGTACTGGGTATCGTTTTGTTCCCAGATGTAATGTGGGATATTTGACGTACTTCTTACTTCTTCTATATGACTCTGGCAACGCCAACATCACGGTGACACCGAAACACAGAGCTTTGAAGAGCCGAGATTGGTAGAGGTTACCTGCCATCTAAAAATTTTGTCAACTTCAAAAAACTAACCCATCTCGGAAATTCGAGTTTTCCCAGATATGCCGCCAATGGGGTATTTTATCCCATAATATGCACTATTACCCCTGAGAAACTGAACGAAATCGTAGGAGCCAATTTTGATTAAAAAAAAACCCTACTTGTTTTTTTGAGGTTTTTTGTGGGGCAGAGCCTTTCAATTTTCAACAATGGAAAATCGGAAAAGAGGCTATCTGGGTGTTATTTTTTTATACCTGTGTACCAAATATCAACCAAATTGTCCGGATGGCTTGGGCCCAGGCTCTCCGTACATACAGACACATATATATACTTGCACACACACACATAAACACAAACAAAGTGTTAAAAACGGGTTTTTCAGGGTCTGGCACCTCTGCTCGACGCTTTGCAATGAAAAACTCAAAGTTAGTTATCCGCACGATAACAAATACGTTACTTTTTACTACGTAGTTAGAGACCGCTAATTACAACACCATTTCTCATTTACTTTCAAATAAGCAAAACATAGTGCCCTCCGGTCCGTCATCTGTTTTGCGTTCGAAAAGCTCGGAATTTTTATAATGAGATAACTTGCACCAGGAAGTCGTTCCGAATATTTTGAGACATGTGGGTATTCAAAATACCCGGATAAAGACTTCCTCAAGCTAGATATGTGGTCAAACAAGTTCTTATTTTGAGTTTTTCATTGCAAAGCGTCGAGCAGAGGTGTCAGACCCTGAAAAAAGCGTTTTTTACTTTTTTTTTTACGTTTTTTACATTTATTGTTGCTTCTTTCTAGGAATGTGCTGACAAGCTGGCTGAACTGGACTCGTTTGAAGACCAAATGATTCGGCAGCAGCGAAAGCCAGATCCAGAACAGGCTAAGTAAGTTGACTCGGTCCCAGCGGAATATTAAATATGGCCGCCCACATCATCATTGTTCGTTCAACTAAACTGTTCAGTCTCGGAGTAGTATTCCGTTCTCTTATCACCTCACTTAACGTCTAAAAAAGAAAATACAGTGTTATTTTCCGCTACCCTTGGTGTTAACTTAGGTGCTCCACTGGTGTTAAAACCTCGGGAATGGACCCCCTGCAGCTCTGTTATGGATCTTGGTCGTTATCGCGGGCGTTTAGCTCCTAGCGCTATAAAACTTCGTCGTTGTCAAAGTCGCTAACTTGGCGTTAACAGATCCATAATAGACCTACAGCAGGTGTATTCCCTTTCTCGAACGCCAACAAACCCACCCAACTAACACCTTCAAAATTTATTGTAAGAAGAACTGTTCTCCATGTATTGCATCATGGCGTGCCTTATCTTCTTACAATTATTTTTGTAGGTGTTAGTTGGGTGGGTTTGCTGGCGTTCGAGAAAGGGAATACACCTGCAGGACTATGTAAGAAGAGTGGGTGGACCTTAGCTCCACTCAAAACTTATTTGTTTTCATTGTAATTGCAGTGATCATATGGGGTCTATGTGGATAACCAAAGACGCTCTGGAGAAGAAGATTCTGGAGAAGCTGGTGGACGTGGAGTTCGAGAAATTTATCGCCGCTATGGAAAGGATAATTCAGCATCCCTACGGATACAGAGCGGCAGACTTTGTGCGGCAGTACCGTGTTCAGCTTATGGCCGAGCGAAAACAAGTGCCCATTGCTGAACCACAGGTAGGTTTAAGCTGGGCTGTAATGGCAAGCTTTCTGTGGCAGTTCAGGGATGGTGGCTAACCGCAAAATAGACGTCTTGCATCTGTGCAGTTCATCTGAGCCAGTATTACAACTTTTTGGCCACAAGTTGTGGCACATGTTGAATCACAACAACTGAACATAATATTTAAAACTATGCTTACGTCTAATGACAATCAATATGTGGGGTATTTGCACCGCCATTGTAGGCTCCTGTGTGGCTCTAAAAGCTTAACATCTTTGCAGCCGTGTTTTTTCACGTATACTTAAGGCTGAATATACATTCGCTATTTTTTTACGTTTGGACTTCAAACTTTGTGAGAAAACTATTGGATATTTAAATATTCTGAAATATAATATGTCTTTTTAACGTCATTACTCATGAGGCTATGTTGTGATTTCACGATCGGTTAATTTTGGACAATTTTTTTCGTGACAAAAATTACTCGATCGTATAATCATAACATAGCCTCATGAGTAATGACGTTAAAAAGACATATTATATTTCTGAATATTTAAATATCCAATAGTTTTCTCACCAAGTTTGAAGTCCAAACGTAAAAAAATAGTGAATGTATGCTGGCCCTTATTAAGGCCCCCATTATTGAGGCTTCTACGTACGAAACGGCAGAAGTATGTAGCCGTAAAATATAGTGCTTATATATAGCTTCGAGCACTCCCTAGAACATTGTTAGGGCTAGGTACAGGCAAAATTTTGTGTCTTTCCAACCAAGGGTAAACCTAGAAAATGAATCGCCGCTCGCAATGTTAATCTTATGGGCGGCAAAAAATGTACCGTCAGGTATAGCGGACCCTTAACGAAATCTTGTACCGTGAACTACAGTATGTAGGCACCTAATTGATGAGTAATTTTTGTATGGGTTTGCGGTGGTAGGTGGCTGAGGACGGTCGTCGCTTCGTTACGGTGAAGGATTGCAAGCGGAAGAGCACGTGGGCGGATGTTACGGTCACTGTGCCGGGGACGGGCAAATTCATCATCAACGGGCAAGGAATCGACTATTTTAAAAGTGATGTAGCCAGGCACCAGGTATGTGGCACTGTAAGACTAAAGTAGTGGTTAAACCTGAACTCTTCCCTTAACACGAAAGTAGCACCAAATTAACACGGAACGATAGGAAAAATATCATTGAAAGTTGGTGATTGCGTTAGAAAAGTGTAAGAGAACGGAAATACCACGGCAGGAGTGAGGAAGTTCACCATCAAGACTATTTTACAAGCGATCAGTCAAGGAACCAGGTATGTGGCACTGTTAGACGAAGGTAGTGGTTAAACCTGAACCTGAACGAAAGTAGCACCGAATTAACAGGGAAAGATATAGGAAAAATGTCATTAAGTTGGTGATACGTGGTTAGGAACGTGTAAGAGAACGGAAATACGAGGAAATTCACCATCAAGACTATTTTACAAGCGATCAGTCAAGGAACCAGCAGGTATATTCCCTTTCTCGAACACCAGAAGACCCACTCAACTAACACATTAAAAAATTAATGTAAGAAGATAAGGCACGCCATGATGCAATATATGGAGAACAGTTCTTCTTACAAAAAATTTTGAAGGTGTTAGTTGAGTGGGTGAGGGAATACACCTGCAGGTATGTGGTAATTTAAGACGAAGGTACAGAACATTAACACAAGGCGAACTATTACAGCGTCAGGTCATAGTGCCGGTAACTGAGAAATTAAGGGTCCGCTATACCTGACGGTGCATTTTTTGCCGCCCATAAGATTAACATTGCGAGCGGCGATTCATTTTCAAGGTTTACCCTTGGTTGGAAAGACACAAAATTTTGCCTGTACCTAGCCCTAACAATGTTCTAGGGAGTGTTCGAAGCAGATTTCCCATTTTTTTTTTACTTGTTTTCGAGATACAGCACTTTTCTTGAGGTATGCGATGCTAGCATTTGCAAAACAGTTGCAATAAAAGAAACCAGTGAGAAATTGGGAAATCTGCTTCGTACACTCCCTAGAACATTGTTAGGGCTAGGTACAGGCAAAATATTGTGTCTTTCCAACCAAGGTAAACCTTGAAAATAAATCGCCGCTCGCAATATTAATCTTATGGGTGGCAAGAAATGCACCGTCAGGTATAGCGGACCCTTAAGTCCGAGCTAGTGTGGTCAACTAAGTTAGAAGTTCTCAAGAGCGAGTCAAGAAATGAATACTAAGTTTCGAAATCGACAGCTGGGTTTTCAAGATAATAAGAGAAATACAGTGAAAGAACCAACGAAATAGTTGAAGGGACCTTCAGACCGCAGGGCAGCAAGTAAGCCAAAGGGACCTTCAGACCGCACGGCAGCAAGTAAGCCAAAGGGACCTTCAGACCCCAGGGCAGCAAGTAAGCCAAAGGGACCTTCAGACCGCAGGGCAGCAAGTAAGCCAAAGGAACCTTCAGACCCCAGGGCAGCAAGTAAGCCAAAGGAACCTTCAGACCCCAGGGCAGCAAGTAAGCCAAAGGGACCTTCAGACCCCAGGGCAGCAAGTAAGCCAAAGGGACCTTCAGACCGCAGGGCAGCAAGTAAGCCAAAGGGACCTTCAGACCCCAGGGCAGCAAGTAAGCCAAAGGAACCTTCAGACCGCAGGGCAGCAAGTAAGCCAAAGGGACCTTCAGACCGCAGGGCAGCAAGTAAGCCAAAGGGACCTTCAGACCGCAGGGCAGCAAGTAAGCCAAAGGAATTATAATAAAGTTGAAGCAAATTGATTGGGAGTCACGGTCAATTTCGGAAACACACTCAATGACAGAACGACCCGTTCCTGTTACAATTCTCGGGAATAATCGACTAGATTTGGTGAACCGTGAACAGGAGCTCTTACACCAGAAACCTACTGTTCAACGTCAAGGTGAGTGTTCGCTTATTGTTGTACTAGGTACTTACGTTGTTCAATTTTATCATTAGGTATAGAGAGTCCAAAGTTGGAGGAAATCCCAGTAGTGGAAGTGACTGACTGAAGATCGTCATACCTACACTCATTTAAGTAAAATTACCCTTTTTATTGCATAGGCTAAGTATTATATTATTATAGCTGAGGGTTGGGGGGGACAAGCCCAGCAACTAGACCGTTTCAAGAACTATCCATTGTGTTCAGCTGGCAGCACTACCAAATACCAGCTCCCCAGCCATCGTGTAAACGATGGGGACCTACAGTTTTAGGTGGGTTCCGAACCACCAAAGCCTCGATATAAATTTCACTTGACATGCTGAACATATCAGAGGTGAATGCCGAGCAGAAAAAGTTTTTGGTAGGATCGGGATCGAACCGGTGTGACCCGGCTCTCACTGCTCCTCAAAAGTTGACCATTTAGTCCACTCGGCTATCGAGACCTTATAGGCTAAGTAAGTATAGGTACAGCGCGTTTTTCCAGTGGTGGTGAAGCACAGTGTACCTTTCTCTAAAGACGACCGTATACGTTCTGGACAGCGTGCTGGGATCCCTGGACGTATCGTAGTTAGGGAGGTGGCAGCTCAGGGATGGGGCGTACCCAAAAAAAAACCTGCCATCCCTACCCATTAACTATATGTGTGGGGATGCCAAGACACAGTGCACCTGTATCACACACGTTTTGGTGCTCCATTGCGTGATCACGGTCCTAATTTTCATGACCGTTGACCTAGATGACCCGCCATACTGTGGGAGTTTTAAAAATCGGGTGAGTCTTTCCTTGTTGACATAAATGCCAATACTAACGGCATTTTACGCCAACACGCCGTACATCAAGCTATTTTCAGCTAGTTATTGTTTCAAAGAGATGAAGAATTTTCAAGGCTGCTATAGTGCTTTTCTTTTTTCGATGTTGAGTTGTTGAGCTGAGAAGTGATTTACGGAATTTTTATGTGTGTGGTGGTGGCAACATGCTATGCGTTTTGGACGGCCGTTCTGGCAGGTTGGGTCCCCCAGAGGGATGACAGTTTTTGCATGTAACTATAATGAGGTATGTGTGTATACCTATTTTCAAATTTGATTGGAACATTCATCCTTTTTCCTCAGGGCAGCGTTGTGCGTGAGGTGCGCCGCCCCTTCATCTCTGTCCAGCTGCCTTCCCTACCTCATTTGGTGCCTCAAATTGTGGTTCATCTGAGTTCAGTAATTCAAGGTTCATAATTTGATTATAGTTGGTTGTGAGTGAGTCAGAGTAAGCTGTAGGTACAAGTGTTTGGTCCTAATGACACGGTACGCCGGGCGTATGATTCACTGAATCACATCAGATGAGTCGGCCTGTCCCGTGCGGACCGCTATTTAGTTCTCACGCCACTGCTTCCAGTGGCGGCTTTCGTTCATATTTTTCGCTGGATAATCACATTCTTCAGGATCTGTTACCGTCCTGACTTTTGGAAGGGAAATTGCGCAGTTGCCCAATGGTTTTCGAATCTAATTTTTTAAGGGAAAAGTTAGAGATTTCGTACGTCCAAGCAATATTCAGTGTTTCCTCAACTAATAAAAATAATAATAATAATAATAATTTGCCGTTCCCGGAGTGTTAATCTGGTGGGTGGCAAAAATGCACCATCAGCTCAAGCATAGCCTTAACTCATTTTAGCATGTTAGACCGGTTTTCTGCTCTTCTCCTCGGAGTCGGTTATCGTCACGAAGAAAGTGAGCAGTCGCCACTGCTCGCAGTCGCCTAGTGATTTCCGTATGTAGCAGGTTCCTTGTGAGAGAGAAGCCCAGTCTTAGTGTTGTGTCCAGTACGGACAGATCGAGTAATAGTGTGCGTTAGGAGACTTCGCAAGGTGTTAGCCATAGCAGGGCATTCACTACGGTTGAGGATTAGACACTCTGTGCTCTTGGCCAGAAACAAAGGTTGGTTGTTTTTATTTTCCTCCTGCATGATCAAACACCATATAATCTACCTTAAGAGGAAATACCACTGTCATGTTTATTTACTTTGGCCTGCTACCAAAACAAAGCATTTTTCTTACTTACCTACTTATTTAAATTAGAACTGCGTCGATCCTTCGTCGATTCTTTTGAACAAGTGGTCAGTCCTTTCGGGCTGTAAGGTTTGCTATTGGTTGGTGCAAAATTGAGGATATGGGTACATCCTCTCAGGCATCCAAAGAAACTATCCACTCAAATTCCCAATATTCAGCAGGGGACTCGGTTGATAGTCGTACGTTAATCCCCCTAATAGCTAAGGCTTCAGGTACAGGCACTTAGTTAGAACCCCTCATAATATTTCGCTAGACAGTTCACCTCAGTAATAGATATGGGAAGATCCATGCTATAGGATTGACTGGCTCTTGATGGCTGACAAGATTTAGGGAGCGCCAGCCTCTGTGTGTAGTTATGGCAAACATAGGGGCAATGTTTCACTGTGTTTTATTTTGTTTGCATACGAAGTAGGTATAACCCTAGGCTGTGTACCTATACCGACCGAAGGGACACAAGTCTTGTTGACCTAACCGTCTGCCTGGCTACCCAACTTACCTATTTATCCATTAGTTTCTGTAGTGTATGCTGGTATCCTTTTGAACCCGACAATCTTTACGACTGACTTGTAAGCAGTCGACCATAAGGCTGGATTTAGCTAATTTCGGAATGGAACGTACCTGAATTATTGTCTGTAAGTTAAACAAGGTTGTTATGCGTTGCTATGGAAATAAAATTCTGACTTTATTTACCTTAGCAACGCATGGCAACCTTGTTTAACTTACAGAAAAAAATTCGGGTACGTTCCAATCCGAAATTAGCTAAATCCAGCCTAACGCTTCAGAATGTATATAGGAGAGTATAGGTACCTAAAATATGGCTCCGAATGTGTTGTCAGCATCTAAAAAGGCGGTCTTTCATGCAATTATTGTCCTAGACAACACCTTGAATTCTCCCCCAATATTCGTAAGATAATGGTCGTGCGTGCTAATAATGCTAATTCAAACGTCATTCCCGATGTTTCTCGCTTGCATGTAGGTGTACCTACACGTATGGTACTTGCCCTTTAGCACACTGCGGCTAGCAAAGATTATAGACGCCTACGTACTTTGGAACGAGGAAAAATCTTAAAATACTCGATCGTCGGTGACTAAGGTTGTTAAGGTTCCTATATACTAGCCATTCTGAACGTCTAGGCAGATGTGTAAAAACAGGTTCCACTCGTCTATAACACGTGCAGTTCGCATTTCACTGGTCTAGTCGATGTTTTCTAGATGCACACTAGCTTTTTCCTAAACTAGTCATCTCCTTCTATGGCGGAATGGCTTTAGTCGAAATTGCGCTAAAAAAAAGCTTAAGATCAAGGTCGATTACAGTATGTTGTGGGGTTTCAGTGAGAAGCATGGGCTCCCGATTACGTCATTAGTGGACCCAGCTTCATTGTGAAATGAGACAACCTATAGAAATTACATACCTTGACTCTTTTTTTTCCTCTTCAACCTTGAACCTCCCGAGGTTGAATATATTGCACTCACTGATAGGTGTACGTCTGTAGTTACACGTTTGAGAGACGGCTCATTGCAGCGTTGGTATGTAACCTTTGCCCTGTGTGAATGATGACTGCATCGACGCAGAACTAATATTAGACTCGCAACTATATTGTCTTACATATTATACTCGTATAGTTATACCAATTCCTTAGAATTCACATGCGAGCCAAGCGCACTGTTTGATCTGTGTAATTAACCATATGATTCTGTTTAAGCGCCATGGACTCCAATGGAGACTCAGCCCGCGATTTGGGCCGGGCGAAGAGTTTCCAGCTTTCGAACCGAACCGCCAGCGACGAAATATCAGTCAAGTACAAAACAGCGACGCCGTCCCTGCTCGCCCGCTTCAGGCTCGGCACGATGAAGAAAAAGCCACGGGACGCGGAAAGCAGTGTCGATAGCGGGACAGTGGATGATCTCATCTGTCTCGACAGTTTCGAGGAGCCGTGCGACAGCATAGTCCCGGTACCTGTCACGCATGAAGCTTTGCGTCACACTATTCAAGCCCAACTTCGATTGATAGGCAGCCACGTCGACGTTTTTGTGGATTTGTCTGGCGGTAAAACCAACTTCCAAGACTACTCCCACTTTGAGCGGAACTTTGCGTTCCTAGCAGCGGCCCTCCTCAACCGTTACGATCTCGTGGACCACCTGCTTGCCCTAAACGTCGACGAATCATTTCATGAGACGACTTTCGGGTTCGGAGCCTTGCACTGTGCAGCATTCAGTGGAGCAGCCAAATTTTGTGAAATTTTGCTTTCGCGAGGTGCGTCCGTGAATCCAAGCTACGGGATCTACTCACCTGTGCACAGCGCTGCTTTAGGGAACAGTCCAGACACACTGCAGCAACTGCTGACTGCTGGAGCGAGTTTGCAAAAGACTCAGCCTGCTGGAGAAACCCCACTTGCGTCGGCAGTCAGGTCTCATAGCATCGCTTGCGTCAGGTTGCTGCTTGCGCTAGGGGCTGATGTCAACAGTACCGATAGCTCGGGATCGACGCCACTACATTTAGCAGCTGATTTGGGGGATCTGGAGAGTGTGAACGCGCTGCTTGAGAGCGGACGTTGCGTGGTTGACGCCGCTACCCGTACAGACCGGAACACGGCGTTGCATTTGGCAGCGCAGGGTGGTGCGTGTGATGTCGTCCGTCTCCTGCTCCAGCATGGAGCGTCCCCCAACGCTACAAATGCAAGGGAGAAAACACCGCTCCACTTCTCCAGTAGGGTAAGTTATCATTCGGATATTCTATTTCATTATCTTATCTTATTTATCTCCTGTTCCATTCTTCCATTTTGGTTTGTTGCAGGTGTGCTTAGACTGTACAGAAATGCTTCTGAAGAAAGGAGCAGACCCAAACGCAGCCGACGTGGAGCAGCGGACCCCGCTCCACACCGCAGTGGCACGTTCCGAGGTCCGTTTTGGGCCTGAAATACTCAAAATTCTGTTGGTCTGGGGAGCTACCGTCAACCGGCAGGATCGCTACGGATACACACCGCTACATATAGCTGCCCTCAATGAGCTGCCCGACTGTGCGGAAGCGCTGGTGAGGGCGGGGTCTGATGTGACCGCCCGAACTCGCGGCGGCACTGCTGCCCTCGGCCTCGTCGCCCGCAAAACTCCGTCAGCCCTCGCTGCCGTTCGAGCCGTACTCGATTCATACATCACATGTAACGACCCCGAAGTGTCTTACCGTGAAGTTAAGCTGAGTTTCAACTTCAAGTACTTACTTCAAGGCTGTGAGCGAGGTGAAATGAATTTTTTGCGAACAGTCGTTGATGAAGGACAGCGAACACTTTTAGAGCACCCACTCTGTGAAGCGTTTCTACATCTCAAGTGGCAGAAAATTCGAAAATACTACACGGCTCGACTTCTGTTCTGCTTGTTGTTCATGGTGTTGCTGAGCGCTTACGTGCTAGTTGTGCTTGCTTACCAATGCTATGAGATCAAGAAACCAACGGAAGCTTTTTCCCCTGAACTCGCTAATCGTGCCATTATCAGAATACAGTTTGACTCGTCTCTATGTCAGGACAAATCCCCGATTGGGAAGTGGCTGCGGAAGCATCCGGGGGTTGTTGAAACCGAGTGGGAAATTCTCGCTTTTGTGACCATTCTAGAAGCATTACGAAAAATTTACGGGTTGAATGGATACAGCTCAGTGCGGGAGTATTTTGGCCTGGGTAATGTGGTGGAATGGTTCGTGATTGCCTCAGTTCCCGCAACAGCGTACTACTTCATGTCTGATATCACGAACAATTGGCAGAACCACGTGGGCGCTTTCGCCGTCTTGTCGGGTTGGGCGAACCTCATGGTTATGATTGGGAACCTCCCGGTGTTCGGCAGCTATGTGGCCATGTACACCAAAGTACAGAAAGAATTCGCCAAGCTATTGTCAGCTTACATTTGCCTCCTCATCGGATTCACAGTCAGTTTTTGTGTGATTTTTGTCAAAGCCGAAGCATTTGAGAATCCTTTCATTGGATTTATTAAAATCCTAGTTATGATGACGGGGGAGTTCGATTTTGGGGAATTGCTAAAAGACATAAGTAAGGAACAGGGGGAGAAAGAATACCTCCCCGGCCTCCTGCAAGCCAGTGCCCTCATCACTTTTGTACTTTTCCTGCTTTTTGTGACAATTATACTCATCAACCTCCTAATCGGCATCGCAGTCCATGATATTCAGGGGCTACAAAAAACCGCAGGACTGTCGAAACTGGTCGGTCTGACGAACTTGATCTCTCAGATTGAGGCAGCTCTTTTCGGACGTCGCGTTCCGGCGTGTATAGTGCGCATGCTCAGTTCAACATCGGGGGTATCCTCGCTGGTTACGGTGAACCCACTCAACCCACGCGAGCAAAGACTTCCTCGAGATATTCTGCGGTCGGGGCTAGCTGTCGCACGGCAGACCCGCGGGAGCCGTTCGGCAGAGGAGAAGAGGCAAGCGTTTACTCTAAGAAGAACGGAAACAATCGGGGATGGTCCTAATGTAGAATTATTGCAAGCAGTATTGCAGCTGTCCGAAGAAGTGCGTGAGCTCAAAAAGCTGGTGCTTGCGGGGAGCCAGGAGACATTGTAAAAGGGAGTGAATTACGCATACAAATACTAACTTCCATGTAAAATTTAATTTTCAAAATGGAGGTGTTTCCTGGTTACCCCGTGGTCTGTGCCGCTGACGACGGTATGTCAGGGGCAAGAACTGCCAACCGGTAGAAATAGAAAACCCGAGATGACCTGTAGTCCACATTTTTGCGTGATCTATTTGAGACAATAGATAAGGTTGTGGCGATTTTTAGCCGTCGAACAATATGAAATCCGTTAGACTGAAGACATATCGAAGTGATATTATTACAATACGATGCATTTAACCGGGTGTCTTTTTCTGTGCCAAAAACTGATGTTGATTCAGGGAACTTTTGAGTGCCAATGTAGTTCTATTTACCGCTTTCGTTTCGGTGAAAAAACATTAAAATATTTTGACAGAATTTTTGCCTTTTTAGTCAGTTTGATTCCTCCCAACCTGACAGTCTAATATTAGCAGAAAATGATATGATTCATAGTCATTGAATGAGAGAACTCCACCGCCAGAGCATGAAGGTAAGTTATTTATTACTCAGTTTGCCAAAATTTGCTCGATCGCAGATTCGCAACATATTACGCTAGTAGTTGACCAAGAGAGAAAGGCTGAATATACATTCGCTATTTTCGACTACATGTACTTGGTTCACAATGCTAAGTACTTCAAGCCCTACTCCGAAGTTACAGGGCGAGTGGAAAGTGTTTATAGGGGGATGTAAACCTGAGACTCTTTGTCGTGAGGTAGTGTTGTATTTTTGCATGAAATGGAGTAATAAGCCCACAGGAGCGATTTTAAACAGTCAACTACCAGCCCACATGTTTTTTGACAGATCGCGAAAACACAACACTACCTCACGCGAAATATTTTTTTGTAACGATTCGGACTAAAACAGTATGATTTTATCGTCACATTTAGTAGAAAAGCTTGATAAATGTTTGTACTATTTACCGTAGCCATGTTGCATTTTGGCAATTTTTATTTCACTTACGGAAGTGGGTAATTTCAACAGCATTTCTCTACTTTTCTCCTGTAAAAGCTAAACATAGTGTCCTACTTTTACTCGTTCGTTTCGCGTTCAAATAGCACACTATGTTTAGCTTTTAGAGTAGACACAGTCAATACGATATTGCAATTACCAGTCTCCGGTTGTACTAAAATGTAAACATTAGTTTTGTCGAATATTTACTTTCGCACAGTGGTTTTGGCGGAGTTCGTCGAGAATGTATGGTGGCCGTTAAACCAAAACAAAGCGCTTGACTAAGGACTAAGATCTCTGATTCTGACTTTCTTTCTGATAGCAGAATTGGCTCCACCCTGCAAACACGCCTCACAGTATTCTTTTCTTGTTCTCAGGTGATGTTCCCGCTTCTTTTCACTGGATTACTCGGCAAAGTGGACGTAGAAGCTAGTGCGAGGTTCGGGGGCGAGACTGGCCAGGCTGGGGCTACTCGCTTCGGTATGTCTATGGCACTTAGATCTTTCGTTTCACCTCCCATGGTGGAAGAAATGCGAGTGGCGGGACTTCTGACTCGTGACATCCGCCGCCGTGAACGCAAGAAGCCAGGGCAGGAAGGCGCGAGGAGGAAGTACACGTGGAAGAAACGGTAGAGGGGGGAAATGGAACATGAGAAATCGAAGAAATAATAGAAGAAAGAGCTAGTAGGAGGACTGTAAGAAGGAATAAAAACACAGAAACGATTCGTCACTGGTGTTAATGGCGTCTACGCAGTCGTGTATGTTTACGTTTTTTTCTGCACACTTTATGAGGAAACTAATGTTGTGAAATATAATATGTCCTTTTAACGGCCGAAATTAACAGGCTATGTTGTGATTTTTGTCAGAATATTTAAATATCCAACAGTTTCCTCACAAAATTGACAGAAAAAATCATTCGCTCTTGTGTTTTCGCCTGTAATTATTTTGTACTATTGTTGGCTGCCTCTTTGTCAAAAGCCAAATAAAGATAAAAATTCAGTAGATCGATAAATAGTTTTGAAATAGATCTATATTATCATTGCTGTACGTTGCTACTATATCGAGTGGATGGAAACCCCTGGGTTGGGTTGGGGTTGGGTTGCCCTGACGAGACGTATTTCTCAGGGCTCAGTTCTGTATAATTCGGTGCTCTGACCTTGTATTGCGATTTTTATTAAGGATATCGGAGCTAGTAAACCGGGCTGGACTTACCATAATTGGTGCATGGTAAGAGTTTTCCATCTCCCACGAAGACTTTCACAATGAAAAACTGACTAGAAATTCCTAGGCTACGGCAAATCACATTTGCTCTAAAGGAGTGATGCCCAGCAACCTCAGCCCTTCTCCAACAACCTTTTTGCACGCACTAAACAGTAATAACCTCTGGCTAGCAACATGCCCGCTGCTACCTTTGACCGGCAAAACCTTAAACGCCTTATTTACAGCATGAGTCAAATGAAACAGGTACGTGACCAAAGTACATGCTTCTAGCTCGGCGTGCGCGCGCAGAACTATCTCTTCGAACCGAGCTATTTCCAGGGCGAGCGCCACGGCTTCTGGCTCAGCTAGCACGTCAGGATCACATGTTTTGGCTGGCGACTGCGAGCTGTTGGCCAGAAGACTGAACAGTCTGCAGTGCGTGTACTGTAGACGTACTGCTGAGTCTCCCGATACCTGTAACGCTTTGTCCCAGCTGAATTCGTAGTCTTTGATACGCCGCTGTTTGATGTCATTCACGATGACTGCCGCGCTGCCTAACGCGTCCGCCAACTCCAGTGTAGGCTCCACCTTCGTCGCTGAAAATTTTGGTTAGGTGTTAGGTTAGGTATATTTTCTTAACACGTACTTTCAGTTGTAGAAATGGGGAATTTTTCAAATTCAATTTTGAATGGTTTATCCGTGGATGTGGGAGTAATTTTTTGTGATCCTTACTTTTGGAGGCCTGAAGTCGTTCCATGACGAGGTCTCGGGCTTGGTCTAGGATGTCTCCAAGAAAGACGACGTGGCCTCTTCGCGTGCTCATCCCTTGGATTCGTCCGAACTTCACGTGTTTCATATTCCACGCCTCGTCTACACCCAGATCCTAAGGCAAAAACCCTCCTGTTTGAATAACCCTGCTAACTTATTTTTTGCCAGTCGTACTTATATGCACTAATGCATCAGGAAAGCAACAAATCCTTGACTTGACTGTTTCACTTGACTTTTTTTTTTAGGATCGAGAAAAAATTTCACTGACTGTACCTATACTGTGCAGTGCTATCTTACCTGACAAATACCGAACAAGGAGATGAAATGCTCGGCCTGCCCGTTCTCGACCACGTACAGCATCTCCTGGAAGGCGGTGGTGCGGCGCCGATGGAGTGCGGCAGCTATGTCCCTCGCCAGGTACAGCGTGGCGCCGTCGCTCCGAACCAGAGGCGCCAGACGACCTCGCACTCGCGCGCACTGGCGACTCTTTGTGTCGGTTTCCAGCAACCCTTGCTCGCGCAGTCGGTCCAAAACTGGGTTCACCTAAAGAGGGTCATATAGTACTTCAGGGGGTTCTTTCAGTGAAGCCGAGGAAAGCTGTGTTGTCTGTGATCAGCATAATTATTTGCTTCTCCTCATGAACGTCCAGGGCTAAGGGCACTGACATATTTCTACATCAGTAACTTAACTGTACATACAAGATGGCAAGTGCAGCTAAGGGTCCGATTACACCTTACAAAAAAAATATGATCCTATTTTTATATGATCCTATTTTTTTAGTATTATAAAATTTTAGAAAAACTGTAATACACTTCACAATAAAAATATGATCATGTTTAGCAGTGACGCCAACTTGACATGGTAAAAAAATAGAATTTTGAAGATTTTTAGGGTCCTTTTTTGAACCGTTTTAGGTTAAATAATTTCTGCTATATTCTTTCAATTCATCGTTATAAGAAATTCGTACTCCTCCACATTTTCTATTAAAATACGGGTCATTTCCATTCCACTTTACTTCAGCCGCCATTTTCAACGGACTAACCCAACAACAACAAACACATCGCAGCCTAGAGGAAGGTAGTCGCAGCAGTTATGATACAATTTGTACCGGCCGATACAAATTGTATCATAATTGACTCAATTCACTTTACACCTTACAATTTTTCTTGATCATATTTTTTTATGATCATATTAGGATTGGAAATTGTAAGGTGTAATCGGGGGCTTACTCTGAGCTCTGAGTGCCGATCAATAAAAAGCACTATAAAACAACTCAGACAGGGTAGTTAGCTCCACAAAGCGGTTTGACCTTAAACTTAAATAGGCTTGGCACTTACCTCTTTGAGGCCGAAGTTAGACTCCCACTGATATTCATCAAATTTGACTCCAAGCCGAGAATAAGTTCGTTGGAGATCTTCAGTGCTCAGATTTATGAACTGAAAGCATAAATTTTCATTAGCGAGCTGAGGTTCGTTGCTTTTTTAGCTACAGTGCCACAGACATTGGCATTGGAGCTGTTTGCTGCTACTCGTGGTCACATTGGAGCTGTTTGCTGCTACTCGTGGTCACATTGGAGCTGTTTGCTGCTACTCGTGGTCACATTGGACGAGTGAAGTTACCAGTAGTCTTGCAACGCAGGGGCAGCGGCTCGGATTACAATTTACGTGAAGCTCCTGGGGAAATGGCGGCTGCAAACCTACTTCACATTGAGTTAAGGCTGTATATACATTCTCGACGAACTCCACCAAAACCACTGTGCGAAAGTAAATATTCGACAAAACTAATGTTTACATATTAGTACCGCCGGAGACTGATAATTGCAATATCATATTCGATTTCGTATTTCGTATTCGTATTCGTATTACACTTCCGTAAGTGAAATAAAAATTGTCAACATATAACATGGCGGCGGTAAATATTACAAACATTTATCAAGCTTTTCTACTAAATGTGACGATAAAATCATACTGTTTTAGTCCGAAACATTACAAAAAAATATTTCGCGTGAGGTAGTGTTGTGTTTTCGCGATCTGTCAAAAAAACATGTGGACTGGTAGTTGACTGTTTAAAATCGCTCCTGTGGGCTTATTACTCCATTTCATGCAAAAATACAACACTACCTCACGACAAAGAGTCTCAGGTTTACATCCCCCTATCAACACTTTTCACTCGCCCTGTAACTTCGGAGTAGGGCTTGAAGCACGTAGCATTGCGAACCAAGTACGTGTAGTCGACCTTAAGTAACACATCCCCTAACTTTGCAGTACCTTAGCCCATGTCTCCCTCGCAGCTTGGTCTCCTTCTTCCAGTTGCCGAAACTGCTCCCTAGCTTGATCATGGAGACTAGGATCCGTTTCTGCCTCCCTGTTAATCCAAACGTAGGCATCGTAAAGCGTCTTCGTTGGTGCTGAAGACAGCTGTTCCTCAGTTAGCCCCATTTTCTCCACTCCCAATTTGAGCAAACCGAACTGAGTACCTGGAAATTTAGGAATTAAGAGGACGCTATACCTGACGGTGCATTTTTTGCCTCCCATAAGATTAACATTGCGAGCGGCGATTCATTTTCAATGTTTACCATTGGTTGGAAAGACACAAAATTTTGCCTGTACGTAGCCCTAACAATGTTCTAGGGAGTGTTCGAAGCAGATTTCTCAATTTCTCACTGGTTTCTTTTATTGCAACTGTTTTGCAAATGCTAGCATCGCATACCTCAAGAAAAGTGCTGTATCTCGAAAACCAGTAAAAAAATGGGAAATCTGCTTCGAACACTCCCTAAAACATTGTTAGGGCTAGGTACCGGCAAAATTTTGTGTCTTTCCAAGCAAGGGTAAACCTTGAAAATGAATCGCCGCTCGCAATGTTAATCTTATGGGCGGCAAAAAATGCACCGTCAGGTATAGCGGACCCTTAAAGGAAAAACTTGTTCTTTCGACAGAAATAGCCCAGCGGTTACTCAAAATTAGTCATCATCTCATTTACAATCTACGAAGTAACACTCCAGAACCAATAATTTCGCAGTAGCTTCCTTGTGTCAGAGAAAACTTCTTATTCGTTCCTATTTAACTATAGTCCAAGTCAGGCTGGGAGCTTACCAATTACTTATTCATAATTTCTTGAAGATTTTCAGTTGATGCCGATCCGGATTTGGGTTTCATATCCTACCATACGCTAAAAATGCCAATCCGACCCTGAGAAGATATTTCCCTGATCAAGAAAAAGTTTTGATCAGCCCTAGATTGGCAAGCAATTATGAGTAATCGGTACGCTCCTAGCCTGACTTGGACTATAGGTACCAAACCATAGGTACCTACCTATATCAATACTTCCCCTACTACCATCTTTAATATCTAGAATAAGTAGAGATACTCACCCCAATCTCCCAAGTAGTTTATCCGAACCACATCACTCCCCATCTTTTCCTTTATATTTGAGATAAAATTGCCTATAATCGTCGACCTCAAGTGGCCAGCATGAAACGGCTTCGCCACATTTGGTGAACTAAACTCCACTACAACTTTTCGTCTCTGCGGTTTGAAATTCAGTTTAGTTGGAACTGAGTCCAGGACATCTTTGATGAATGCCTTCTGATCAACAGCTATTCGTAGGTTGCTATCAACTAGCTGGGACGAAATAATGACATCATCTGGAGGCACTGCCGGGTTATGAATTTGAACTGACTGTACTTCTTTTTCGTTTTCATGTTCAATAGAAACTGGTACATTGACAAGAAATTCAACTTGTTCGGTCGGACTTCGGCGGTTGAGGAATATTTGTGGGGCTATCTGGTCAATCGTTGCGATCTTGGTCCAGCCATACACACTTTCGTACACCTAAAACAGACCAAGTTTGGTTACAAATATGAACAAGTCCACCTGCAACTTGCAACTTAATAATACATAAGAAACCAAAGACTACCTTCTGTATTATGTGCTTTTTAATACTTGATGACATTTTAAACTAGTATTTCAAAATAAATCTAATAAAAATGAGAAGCTGCAGAAATTTGTTTTGTGTACACCGCCATGATGAATTAAAACAAAGTCGATAGCAAACAAAGACGATGGATCGATTCTACAGTTGATCTACCATCGAACGATATATCGTTTATTTGGCGCCAGAAAAGTTTTGAAAGTTTGAAAGTTTTTAGAGATACTAGATAGTCACTTAGGTTCAAAGTTTGAGACATAATTAGTTTATTTGAATAATAGTAATGATATAATTGGTATATATTGGGGTAATTTATGGTAACAAGAGCGCCATTTTACTGTCGGTAACTATAGACAATGAAAGCTGGATTTCCACTTCATATTATATCTTTATTTAGGTTCGTTGGTATCATATCTATGTAAGTAGAAATAATATAAAGGAAAGCTAGTAGGTAGGTAGGCAGTAGGTACCTATGATAACTGGGTAAGTATAAAGTAAGTAGCTCAGGTATAGGTAGTAAGGTATTTATGGTAACTGGGTGTACAAGTATGCAAGTAAGTAGCTCTGTAGGTAGCATAGGTAGGTACCTAGTTGGAACAGCATGTTTTGGTTCCGGTTCCCACGTTACATCTCTCGGCATTGTAGTTGAATCTCATTGACCGGGATAACTCAATTTTAGGAAGGAGAATTAACTTGCGTCACCCTAATGAATTTTCTTCCCAAGACAGCTATTTAATTGTTATTTCTCCCATTCCCGCCACAGCTTAAGAATCTGTCACGTCATTAAATTTTTATCCTGTTACATATTATCCCAACTATTGTAGACATGGAATATTTATTAATAAATTATCATTCTTATTGCACGCAGAAGAGGTCTAATTTTAGCGTAAACCCCAGCTTGAGAACAGTCTTCGACTGGTAAGTATAGGTAATTGGTACCTACTTTAGGTAGACTTTGGGCACGAATAAGGTACCTACACCAACCACTTGCAAAATAGGGTCGGTTTGGAAGCTTTGTAGAAGTACTTGAATATAAATGCTGCTTTGTCACTGCGTACTTTGGTATAGCAGCCGAAAAAGCTGAACTTCCAAGGTAGTTCCATTCGAGAGGTAGTCTCTATAGGAGTGATCGACTTCACGGGGACGTGGATACTAGCAAAGATTTTTTCGTCATCTTCATCTGTCTCAATACGATGCAACATCTGGACTAGTATGGACCTTGGGGGAACCCGGAAACGTCAAATTTTTACTAGCATCCGAAATTGACTTCTTTGTTTTTCAGTTCAAAAGTGACTACTTCTTTTGATACTATGTGGTCCAGTAGGGGAGCCAGTCAGAACGCTTAGCGCGGAAGGAGATGGGTACCGGGGTAAGTGTGTCCCAATTTGGCCAATCAGGTTACATGAACGGAAATGAAGCTCAGTGTGATTGGCGCAGCTTGCTTTATGCCATCTGTGCCTTGTGACCGCTGATCAGCATCAGTTATGATAGCCCGAAGATCACGCCGCATAGTTTCTATTGTTTGATTCGTTCCACTGTAATATCGCACGATCACATCTCTGTCGCTTCGCAATTAATTCCTGCGCTCCGCATAGTGCGGCCTCTGATTATGCGGACTCAATTATTATTACTGGAGGGCGAAGAGTTCCGGGGGGACCGAAAATGGAAGGTACACTGCTGAGTTGTGAAAAAAAAACTTGGATGTACAGTATAGAGGGGTGCATGGGAGGAACCAGTCCACAGAGCAACTATAGACACCAGACCATTTCAAGAACTATCCTATGTACTGGCAGCACCGAGGGGTTAACCACTCCAATCTCATTGGGAATCTCAGGCAATCATTGGAAATCATTATGAAATCTCAGGGAATCTTGGAAATTTCTGGAGGTGTGCATCTTTGCATCTTTCCACGAATCTCGTTGAGAATCTCAGGAAATCTTTGGAAATCTTCATGCAATCTCAAGCAATCTTTGGAGTGGTTAACCCCTCGGGGAGCACTATAAGTACTACCAAACGCCAGCTCCCCATTCATCCTGCAAGTACACGATGGAAACCTATACAGTTTTAGGTGGGTTCCGAACCACCACAGTCTTGACAAACATTTCACTTGACATGCTGAACATATCCAGGGTTAATACCGACCTGAAAAACTTTTATGGGATCGGGATCGAACCGGTGTGACCCGGCTTCCATGCAGATTTCCTCTAAAGATCATGGGTGTTAAGTAGGTAGAGGTACATCTTATTCCTTATTGCAGGAATGACGTCACCGGTCTACTTTAGGTACAAATTAGCCCGTAATGGCGTGCTCTCTTTTTGCCTCATCGCCGCGTTTACTTCTGGTGAGGAAGATCAATCAGGATCATGCTTGCTCATCCCGTGATCGTCAGGATCATCGTGATCTTATCCCATGCATCATGCCGAACATATAAGCGATCAATTACTTAAACGCGCCGAGTCATCTCAAACGAGTCCACCATACTCTTGGATGGAACTAAAATCAGGTAGGTAGGTAGGTAGGGTACCTATTTCCTGGGGTGGATAGACTACACAAATGTGAAAAGTTGCCAAACTCTTTTAGATTGTTGTTACCTACCCATTCTTCTGTCTAATAATTATTCTTGTTCTGAACAAAAAATAATTTTGGAAACCCTGCCTGCGTCCAAGAGTAAGTAGGTACCTACACTACCTACAGGCATGCATCGATTCAAATGATTCAACATAGGGGAAGAGGGGAAAATTGTTCACTTTTTTTAAAATTACAAAAAAGTGATTATACCATTTTGAGTACATTAAAGCAAACGAAAAATGGAGAGCTCAAAAACTGAAGGGTGCGCAGACATGAGATTCTCTTTAAGGGTCCGCTATACCTGAAGGTGCATTTTTTGCCGCCCATAAGATTAACATTGCGAGCGGCGATTCATTTTCAAGGTTTACCCTTGGTTGGAAAGACACAAAATTTTGCCTGTACCTAGCCCTAACAATGTTCTAGGGAGTGTTCGAAGCAGATTTCCCATTTTTTTTACTGGTTTTCGAGATACAGCACTTTTCTTATGGTATGCGATGCTAGCATTTGTAAAACAGTTGCAATAAAAGAAACCAGTGAGAAATTGGGAAATCTGCTTCGAACACTCCCTAGAACATTGTTAGGGCTAGTTACAGGCAAAATTTTGTGTCTTTCCAACCAAGGGTAAACCTTGAAAATGAATCGCCGCTCGCAATGTTAATCTTATGGGCGGCAAAAATGCATCATCAGGTATAGCGTCCTCTTAAAACAAATTTGACGCCACCAAAAAAAATTTGGTACCTACTTACCTACCACAATTTTATGTGGCTAACGAGAAAGTAAAAATAAAGGTAGACATCAAAAAGGTATTTGTTTCTATATGGAAAATATACCTTCTCTAACGACCAATACATCACCGAATTTGGGGCAAGCAAGCATCGTTAACCTTGATAGTGTGTTGAATTATCGGCTATATTTCGGGTTGCCCTATCCCTATTTTCTCACATACATTGTGATGTCCGAACATCTTTCCGCCATCATAGGTAGGTAGGTACCTATTACTCAACTGCTGGCTTCATTATCCATGATTTACGACCTCAAGGCGACCCATCCGTTTCTCTACAACAACAGAGCTTACCTTCATACCTAGTTGGGCAAATATTCGGCACTTTACGCGTATTTATTGACACATGTAGGTCGTACCTACCTACGAGAACGGTTCCCCGAATATACCTATAGGTATACAAAGGTTGGGGTAGGGAATACCAGAGGTACAGTCGGTCCACGATAATCCAAGAGTTTTTCTAATCTCTTTCTAACTTTGTTTTGACTTCAGACTTTAGATGAAAAATTATTCGGACTCAGAAGAGATAATTCTGGAGTGTATTTATTTCTGGTTATTTATTTATTGTTCCATGACTCTAAGGCTGGATTTAAACACTTCTATAAAGTAGGTATACTATATAGTGTCTCCTATCGGACAAATTTAACGAACAGATTGTACGTTTAGCATATGACAAGTGCAATCGCAGTATAGTTTAAGAAGTGGTGCAGTCTACCCTTAACAACAATATACTTGAAAATTCATGCATTATATTTCAGAACATTTAAATATCCAATAGTTTCCTCATAAAGTGTTCAGAAAAAATTTAAACAAATAGCGAATGTAAAGGTATGTTCGGTCTTAAAATACCACTTCAGAGATTCCTTGGATTCCACTGATATTCCATAAAGATTTCCAAAGATTCCCAACGATATTCAAAGAAAGATGAACCCCGAAGGGGTAACCACTCCAAAAAATTCCAAGGTTCCCTGAGATTTCATAAAGATTACCAGTGATTCCCAACGAGATTCCCAATGAGTGGTAAACCCCTCGCTATTAGACGTAATAATACACGTATATTTGACTACATTTTCTCGTTGAGTCACCGCAAGGTTTCCCCCACAGCCGAATAGGTACCTAGGTTTATCCTATCGGCTATCATGCAACGGGTAATAGCAAACAAAATGGCAGAAGAAGAGGCGATGCCCGCCCCCGTCTATGAAAGAGGATGACTTGCACGAACTTGTATCTATAAACGTGTAATAAGACAATGACATATTACCCTCGTAATGAACTTGGGCAATGGCAACTCAAACATTAACTGCGATGACCGATCCGCCCGAAAAATTCCCATACTCTTGCGCAGAGTAGGTATAGGTACACACCCTGACTAATTGTCAATGAAAAAGATGTACGGTTAACCGTATGTACACTACTGAACTTTCATTGGAATTTCTTAGAAAAACAACTGGCCCAAATATCCACAACCCAAATATACCTAGGTACCTACCAACAAATGAGCTTGTTGCATGATATCGAATTTTAAGAATCTATCTAAGGGGTTTTGTATAGAACCCGAGGGGTTAACCACTGTCGTTGGGAAATCTTTGGAAATCATTATGAAATCGGGGGAAATCTTGGAAATTTCTGGAGTGGTTACCTCCTCGGGGTTCCTCTCGTTAGGAATCTCAGATAATCTTTGGAAATCTTGAAGGAATATCAGAAAATCTCTGGAGTGGTTACCCCCTCGGTAGAAACCTAAATTTGTTCCAAAGGTCTTCTCCATTCGTAGATATAGCGGATTGAAAATTTTGGATTTCCGGTTTCATAGTTGAGACAGCAGAGTAGCTGTGTCCTTGTCAGACTTTGATATATCGATATCTTTTGTTGATGGTTCCTATAGTGAGATTGGTAGCAGAAGATGCGGAGTTTAGCAAGAAGTAGCCAAAGCTTACGTCACTTTTGGTATTTTCACCTCTTATACCAACCTTGCGATAATGTAGAAACTAAGTCAGCCATATACAGATTTTTTCCCATTATCTGATCTTGCATGACAACAAAAGCAGACACTACACCGAAATATTACTATAACGCTTTTTCAAGTCTCACAAATCTTTCTAAACCGAAACTAAGAAGTTCTAAGGGTGCACCAGTTCCTTATAGTGCAGATATAAAGTTCCCGATAAAGTAGCCGAAAAATGTATCTTGCTGGTAACCTTCCATGCAGTAGTTAACGTTACAATAATATGGCGCTACAGGTAAGACGGTGGAGGATAACGCTATAGTGACCTTTAGGGGGGCACTACTTAGAGTGAACTTTAACGACTTGTGAAAACCACCCTTATAGTCCTAAATTGGATTCAGACATTGATGAAGTTACTGTAACCAGGTACCCAAATGACGTAAACTTAGGTGGGTATAGGTACCCTCTAGCGCTCCTGACGAATACAAATGAAACGTCATATTAATACAAAGTGCCTAGCCAGATGTAATGTTGTGAATGAAGACAATTGTATGGCGAGTGTTTGTGTTTTAAGGTTCTCACTCATCGTCCTTACTCAGGTATTATGACAGTTCCTGATTCCGGATTTTGATACCGCAGTCCATGCAACGGCCTTCCGCGGTCTAGGTACAATGCAATTGTGACTGTTAAGGCGTTAGACGTATATCTGTTTTTTAATTTGGGGTTTTTAGGTAGGTAGATACGAGGTTGTTTTCCGCTGTACCCCACTGGAATGGAGGTGCTGGAATGGCGGTGCTGGAATGGAGGGGCTCGAATGGTGGTGCTGGAATGGAGGGACAGGAGTGGAGGGGCTGGAATGGAGGGGCAGGAATGGAGGGGCTGGAATGGAGGGGCTGGAATGGTGGTGCTGGAATGGAGGGGCAGGAATGGAGGGGCTGGAATGGAGGGGCTGGAATGGTGGTGCTGGAATGAAGGGCTAGAATGAAGGGGCTGGAATGAAGGGGCTGGAATGAAGGGGCTGGAATAGAGGGGCTGGAATGAAGGGCTGGAATGAAGGGGCTGGATTGGTGGTGCTGGAATGGAGGGCTGGAATGAAGGGGCTGGAATGGAAGGGCTGGAATGGAGGGGCTGGATAATGAAGGGCATGCAATGGCTCAGGGATGGCGGGTAGTCATGCACATAAAAACTGCCATCCCTCCCCAAGATACGTCCGGGGATGCTGACTCTCCAGGACGGCAGTTCAAAACGCATTGTATGTTGCCACTTCCAAACCTTTTCAAAACGTGACACCCACGCAGATTGTGACGGATTCCACAAACTTTCCCTCTACTGAACTTTGATCCATATCACACATCTCTCCTATATGGTGCCTACTGCGTCGGGGCCGGGAGCACACATGCAGACAGTCTGCCTAAAGGATCACTACTGGAACAATAGGCATGATTGCGTCATTATCCTAGCATAGTAGCAATTATACCGGCCCTGGGAACCAACAGTCCGAGTTCGAGGCGTTATATTATAATATAGCTTGTGCATACATAGCAATCATCACGCACTAAGGTCACTTGATGGTCTCTCACTTTGGCGAACTTTTATTCGAGCCCTTGGCATTTGGACGGTTAGATGACAGAAGTAAGTGTTGCCACTGGATAGTCATCAAATATGAACTTTAATTGTTTATTAGATAGTTTTTTGACTTTTTTGGGTGGAGGTCTTGCGATTAAGGTGAGGAAGAGAGTGACTCTGGAGATTCCCGCTTGTCAATGTCATTTATGGGACCTAGGAACTTGGACTGAGGGTAAAAACGATACCCATATAAGTAAAAGCCTACGAGGTATCGTCCAGGAAGGTTCCTTTAGCGTTGACCCTGGAGTGGCGAGTGGTTGATCGAAAAACTGCGCCACCGAAGGCTCGGTGTCTGTTTAGGGAACGCTGTCTAGATCAGGGATGGCCGATACCCTAAAAAGCTGACATCCCTGTATAGAACTAACGATACGTCCGGGGATGCTAGCTCTCCAGAACGGCCGTCCAGGACGTTTAGGGGTCAGTTTCTTGCGACCTACGCAGTTTCAGGAGCTTCTCGATTAAAATTTCACAGTTTTTCAGTTCATATAGAATAAACACATGGGAGAAAGTTCAATATGATCAGCGGGATAGAACCATTTTCAGCGTTGCTCTGAAGGCTATACCCACATCGACCACTTCGCTACCGACTATAGGGCTATATAGAAGAGGGGTTAGCCACACCTGAGATTGCTTGAGATTGCATGAAGATTTCCAAAGATTTCCTGACATTCTCAACGAGATTCGTGGAAAAATGCGCCCCGAAGGGGATTCTCTGAGATTTCATAAAGATTTCCAATGATTGCCTGAGATTCCACACGAGATTCCTGGAGTGCTGGAGTGGTTAACCCCTCGGCTATAGATGACTCCAGCCTCCTCCCCTAACGGTGCTAAGTGCAGCTGCACAACGGAGAAATTGTGCAACTTGTGCAGTGGTGGTGTAGTAACCAGGTGCGAGATAGGTACAATACCTAGGAGCATATAGGTATATTGGAGGTACCTACCAATACCCATAGAGCGTCCGTCAACAATAGATCTGGAGCAGAGACCTGATGACTCACGGGTCACATAATTAAATCGTGGCAGTTTTCATTATAAAGATCGAGATGGGCCAACATGCATCGATCTTCGGATGTACGATTTTTGAACCTTCCCTGCAGATCGGTTCTTAGGGGTGCGCCCCACCATGTCCAGTTAAGAGAAAACTGGAGATTTTCCCTCATGATTACCATGTTAAATTTCCGAGAAAATTGAAGTCTTTCTCTTTACCTATGGTGGGACACACCATTAGAAGCTAGAGGTTTGGTCCTACCTCAAGAATAGAATAAAACCTTGGGAAGGGGGGTGGTGAATCTGTCACAGTTGTGTTTCCACCCAGCCGATAAATTCCAGGTACACGTAGGTAAGGGGTGGGTAGGCCTATAGGGTCCGGGGGAAGATTCATCATAAAAATTCTACATAAGTTGGGACAGGACCCTGGGTCCTGGGTCTTCTTGCTTCATGGCTTATTGCCCTGCCACGGCGCTACTAAAAACCTGGGTGCCCGAGGGGGTAACCACTCCAGAGATTGCTTGAGATAGCCTAAGATTGCATGAAGATTTCCAAAGATTTTCTGAGATTCTCAGCGAGATTCGTGGAAAGATGCACCCCGAAGGGTTAACTACTCCAGAAATTTCCAAGATTCCCTGAGATTTCATAAAGATTTCCAGTGATTGCCTGAGATTCCCAACGAGATTCCCGGAGTGGTTAACCCCTCGTGGGTGCCTATACCTACTCTGTATGTGTGTGACTTTGCTCCAAGAACTCCCAAGGTAGGTATATGGACGAATTGGGTATTGCAGGGAACTGTGTAGGTATACCTATATTATGTGCGCATTTATTGGACGCACAACTAAGAAAGTAGGTACTACAAAAGTAGCCAACTCGTTGAGAAGCTGCGTAAACTGCGAGAAAAACACTCTCCAGGAGTCATCGGGTCATCTTCCTTACCTTCTAACCTGACTTCACTCCTGACTCCTGAGTCATCCTTGCCATTCTCCCACTTTGGGATTCAATTGCAGTTTCCATCGGGGCAACAACTCCCAGTAAATATTGACCTTAGCCGTACCGAAATTTTTCAAAAAAAATTTGGGTCCTTCCCTCGTACTCGTACGAACTTACAGAAAAGGCTATCATAGATGGCAGATTAAGTTTGGGACTCGCTGTTGGTGATATACGTTCATTACCTATACCTACTTAAGTTTTGGGATAAGTAGGTACGTGTAGGTAGGTATATGCTCCATTAATTAGGAAAACAAGAAAATATCCAATCAAAAATGTTCCTGATAATCCGCGATTTTTTATTGCAGAAAAAATGATTGGACGAGCTATTGTCTATCGCAGATGATGAGTTGGTGACTTTCCAACACCCTTAACAAATGTAAACAAAGTACATTAATATGGAAGAAAAAGAAAAAAAAAGCTTGGCGGCAAATTGGCGAAGAATGAATGCTATCTTCCTCCTGCGCCCTTGGCCTACCCTTAAAAAACGGTCGTGCACGCAGTAGCTGACCCCTGGCCAGTGTCCAGCGGTCGCAACTAATGCGTTAATGGCCGAAGATGGCCAACAATTAGCCACCAGGGCTAATCTCGTCACCGTGCGCTCTCTGACCAAATGCCAAGGTGTCATTTCCCGTGAATCTCTTCAATTAACTCGAGCTATTAACGAATCACGGAAGGTAAAATGAGTTGTTTGATTTCGGGTTACAGGGGCGCCCAACGTGGGGCTGTTTTTTTTTGTTTTTATGGTTTTTCCGAAGCATCTCTCACAGCTAACATGTCTGAAAAGACCATTTGGTAGGCTACAAATCTCGGTATTAACGCGCAAATTGTATCAACAGAAGTGCGAGAATCCTGCAAAAAGAAGAACAATATTTTTTTAAACTTTTTTTTTGACCGAAAAAGGTGGCACTAAAGTGTAAGACGCCTGGTTTTCCAGTTAAATCACAGATTGAGAAATTCCTCTAAACTATGAAAAAAAAAATTTCAAGATGGTATAAGTAGGTAAGTAAATACGATTTTAGCAATTTTTTAAATGTTGTTAAACTTTCTTCAGACCAAGAATTTCTATACCACTTTCAGGCAAGACCAAGAACTTGTTATTTTTTTCTTGCAATGTACGTCACTACTACCTTGGTAGGTACACCTTTCTATAACTGAAACCACACACCTAACTAATTGTAGGTGGTAGATATCTCTGAAGCCTTTGATGGGTGGTCCCTTTTTGAGACTAGCAGGGACAAAAACATAAACAAAGATATGCATATGGTGTAATGAGTTGGAATATCATTCAAATAATAATTAGGGTCGCGAGTTGAAGCCATAGCGTCTGAAACGGGATCGACCTAATTGAATAATAATAATAACTGAGCCCTTGCCCCTTATTTAGAATAGCTCGTTATGTCTACTGTCATTTTGGTCTTGGTCTAATTCCATAATTTTTATAAGGCGTGGTCATATTTTTGAGTAGAGAGTTGGGACAACTCTATCCCAATGTAACCTCGGCAATAGAGTCAACTGTCGTCTGCTTCTGCAACGAGATATGCCATGTACCTATATAATATTTTTTAACACCTAAAAAGTCTGGCCGAAGCTAAACTGGA